>JAIPRL010000186.1:107018-152739 GCA_025469235.1 Pemphigus obesinymphae
GCAATGAAAAGTAGTATGGGTATGAGGATATTTTTAGATTAATTTTAAAATGTACTTAAATATTTTTAAATTGTTAGATTTTTATTTTTCCTAAAATTACTTAAAAATTGCCTATACTGAACTCCTTAAGGAACGGCCGGTGTCGAAGCCCCTTAAAGTAATATTTTTTTTTACATCGTATTTTCACAAAATCATTTCATATAAGCATAGCTACAATAATTTAACATTTAAAAAAAATTTAAAGAATTTTTTTATTTGTGTTGTGTGCTGCTTTAAGCCGTACGATGTTTCGACGTAATCGTAGTGAAATTATTGTTTTCTCCAAGCGCCGTAAACGGTACCATGTGCAGGTCTGACACGCTCGCCCTTTTGCCTACTTAATTTGTCCATTAAAATGTTCCTATTATTACTCTATGATTTATACAATGTTAATTTAAATAACTTACACGTATTATAATACAATTCGCCTTAAATTCACAGATCTATTCAAAAAGTACAAAATTCGAATAAGCAAAAAAGAATACGAACTCCTTTTAAAGATTGTGTTATTAATTAAAAACGATTTTATATAGCAAAAAACATCGAATTTCATTATTTGTTTACAAATATGCAAACATATTCAATATACAACGCTACATTGAACAAGTCTTAACAATAGTTTGTTTGTGTTGAAAATCCCATAATAGTTAATATATAAAAAAAACCATATCTAATTAATTTGTTTCATAACATTTATATTATACGGTTTGTTGTAAATTTGTTGTTCAGAAGCTTATAACGCGTATGAAATATATATCAACAATTTATTAGGGATATTCGATTTAAAATTTTTTTTATACAGTTTTGACAAGGTGTCAGTTAAGTATTAACAGTTTCATTAACTCATTAAATAATTAAGTTAATTTTATAAATTTAACGGAGTTAGGAGTTAAGTTTCATTAATTATTTTAAGTTATATCAGTTAATCATTATATTCAAGAATGAGCAATATTATTAAAAAATTTAAACGTTTTAACTTTTAAAAGTTAAAATCAGATTTTACTAACTTAACTCAGTTAAACCAAAACTTATGCTAATTTATTTTTTATTGTTCGTTGGTATATTTTAATTTTGTATATACAAATGACAAAATATAATAGTTAATTTTTAGCGAAAAATAGATAGGTACCTAAAAATATAATCTGTGAAGAATAAATTATTAAATCTAGTCTTAAAATCATAATAACTACTATTTATTTTTGGTTAGAAGTGGTGGTCGTGTTAAAAACGGTAACCGGACAAATTTTTCCTGTTGACATTTTCTACCCGTACCATGGGACATTTTCTTCCCGTATAAAATTCGAATGCGGACTTCTCTCCTCGAATTTTAAATATAAATTATATTAAATATTAAATATAAATTTAAATATAAAATATATATTTTATATAAGTAGTAGGAACATATATAACTATTTAGACTGTTAGTAATGTCTAAACAGTTCATTCCCTTTTTTACTACCTATCAATAATATTTGTTGTGGTTATTTTGATAAAAATTATTTTTATTTCTGCTTATTTAATATTTTTTCCATATAAATTTAAATTATAATATCTTATTTTATGATAATTTAAATTTAATTTTATATGTACGAGTATATATGTATTATATACCTATTATATATATATTTATTTATATGTTTTATGCATAGTGTACATTGTATTTATATGCCTGTGTTAATAAATGTAATTTTCTTAAGTCCATTTTAGAACCCTACTATTAACTACATTGTACATGTTCTTATATTTTACCTTATATATTATATTGTGTATTTGGATTAAAAACGCTGTTTTATGGTGAGAAAATATCCTAGATCTGTTGAAAATGCTACTGCCATCATATGTAGACATGTATCATTATACATATCTTATGTGTAGGTACTCCTCGTATATTACTATTACTAATTATTAGGAATACTCAATGTCCCATATAATATTATTTGTGATGTTTAAATGATGTATTTTTTAGAAAGTATCTACTTATAAATATTACGAATAGTACTTGTACCCATTTTTAAATACATATATGTAATATATATAGCACACTGCTACTATAATAATTACAAAAACTATAGTCGTATAACATAATAAAATGTATTGACATATAATGTAGGTATTTATTATGTACATATATGTGTATATATTATGGACATAATATAATTAAAGGGAAACATTATTATAAACTATAAGAAAAAACTGCATTAACTTAACTTAACTTAATTTTTGTATGAACAAAATTAACTTGATAATAACTTGTTTGCAGATATCTTAACAATATTAACTTAATTTTAACTTATAAATTAATCAATGCCCATTCTTGATTATCTTTAACTTAAGTTTATTTACTTATTTTTTTTTTTTTTGTAATCGCTCGTTTTTTTTTAAATATGTAACAAATCATATTAAAACTATTATTCTAATATAATAATACTTATTTGATGAAAAAATAATCTTTTTCTTTGACTTTAGACGATTAAAATTTAAAACGATTACAGTAATGATTTACGGTCGTATTTACCAAAATAAAGTAAATATTTTTGTGGAATTGAGTATTAAATTTATTATTAGAAAAATCCGCAAGTACTCAAATTATAAACATAAAATGAACTTTATTGGAAAAAATATAAATAGTAAAGTTAATGTTAGTTCTTTTTATCGATGTACCTACCTATACGCATTGAAACATATTTTTCAGGTCTTAATAATATAGATGTTATATAAAACTAAATATGTAGGTACCTACAATAGTTTGAAAACAATATACGAAACAATTTCCATCAGATTTAATGTTTCAATTTCAATTTTTTTTTTTTCATAATTTATACTTTTTCCAGCTATCAAAATAGTAATTTTGAATCGAACTTGTAAAAGATTAAGTAAAATGCTTGCAATCGTAATTGAACCAAGAACAATTAAATTATAATATTTTTAGTCTTGGATATATATATTTTTTTCTAAAGACAAAAGAACAATTCTAATTTGTTTTTTTACAAAGTGATTTTTTGAGTGAACCAAATTAGTAAATTTAAAATTTGATCTGTGTAACATTTAGTAGGATTGAAAATTGTGAAATAACTTTTTTGGTGGATCTTATATCTTAGTTATTAGTGAATAATTTGGTGTATAGGTTTATATTTTGTGAACATAAAATGATTAAAATATTAAATCAAAATTTCACCGTCTTTGTTTTGTTTTTTACAGGCAGTGAAGCTGGAAAGCGTACATTCCTGCCGCACTAGATATTTAGTTGTTGTTTCTTGTTTAAACGGAAATAACCAAGAGGAATCCTGTCTCTTGGGCTTAGACTGTAACAAAAGGACTACCATCGGACTGGTGCTTAGACTTCTCGCAGATACCACGATAACGCTGGATGGAGATGGGTATATATAAACACATAAATATTAAAGTCAAACTATGTTTTTTTTTAAATGTTTCACTAAAAAAATCAAGTTTATTAATCATATTAAAAATAATATTTGGTTTCATTTTATCAACAAATGTCAAATAGTAAGCCGAGTATTATTTTAAATGAAATTAGTACAACATTTATTTATAATGAACTTTTCACTATAGGTATTTGAATAGGTATTTAAAAATATTATGTAAACTGTTCTAACTTTAATGATTATATCGTTTATACTTTATAAAAGTAAAATGTATAATATATAATAATCTTTAAGCTTTTATAATGCAAAAAATTATATATTTTCGTAACTTTTAACGTAAGTGTAGACTTTTTTTTACAAAAAGTTGTGTGTTTAAGATTTTTTATTTATACAATGTTTAATTGTTTATTTATACAAAATTTTTTTGTTTTTTTCTTCCAGTGGATTCAGCGTTAGTGTATGCAACCGACAACATATTTTTAAGCCCGTATCGGTGCAAGCTATGTGGTAAGTTGTGGAAATATATTAAAATATAATTATGTATGTACCCATTATTGATTATACCACTATCTTGTTGCGGGAATTCTGTATAGTGTATATAACAGTATTTATTTGCAATATTGTTAGTTCCTAAAACAATCGAAATTTCTATTCAAACTTTTTTCTACGATTATAATTTTTTAAATGCTCAAACGTGTGGTAGATCAAGTATATAGGCAAATTAATATGGTAGTTATTTGGCGATTTGTTAGCTTATGAGATATAAGTATCAGACTATCTTTAATGGCTTCGTATATTTTATAGAATCATATACCTAGGGTCATTGTCATTACTTTGTATTTTATACATATTTATACGTGCAAGTACAATGGCATCACAAGTCAATATAATTTTCAATTTCATTTAAAATAACATACAAGCATTATGTTCACTGACATAAGTTAGATTTGATGGATTTTGATTAATTTTAGAAACGAACTTTGATTCGTTATCATGTTTACTTTAGCTTAATCGAGAGAATTTTCAATATTTTTTATTTAGCTGTGATATCGATGAACAAAAAAAAAATTATATTTTTATTTTTATTATAAAATAAACAATTATATTAAAAATATTTTATTTAATATAATAATATATTAAAATTCACCTAGATTAAACCAAGGTAAAGATGTTAATGAAACATCATAATTCATTTAAAAATTAAAATATGTCTCGCAGTTTTATTAGCAAGGAGTCTAAATATTTTTAAAATTTGAATTTCTTAAATCTTTTTATGACTCAGCATAGAATAATGAAAATATTTTATTTCTTTTGTGTTAAAATTTTGAGAATTTTGGATTTTAATTTTGTAATCCTTTTTTTGATGTTTCTGACTTGATTTCGCAAATTTAATTTGTCTAGGTTTTGCTCATTTCTCAATTATAAATCCAAAGCACATCCTAGTCATACTACAAGTACCTAATTATTATAATATTATTAGTCGTATTTTCATTTAACAAAAAACATATCTAGTATATACTATAAGTGATAAATCATTTTAATAAGTATAAGTAATATAATCCTTACGCAATTTTAAGCATTTAATTTTTTTTTATTAGTTATTAAATTATTATTATTATTATTATTAGTATAACCTTGTTGACTGCAGTAAGTTGTAGTCAATCGTTTCACAAGTATATATGCCTACCTAAATATAACGTCATTAGACCGCGATAACAACATTATATACATAATAGTATATACACATATTAATATACGTTGCGATATTGCTAAATTACTTTTTTTTCATATATATACGTGAAATTATGTTATATATATTTTTTACGAAACGTTAAAAAATCCACCGATTCGTACCTAAGCTCAAAATAAATTCCTCTATTTTCGACATATTTACGTCCGCTGAACCCTAAAACACCGTTTCGCTCTGTGGCGGTTACACAGCAGTAGAAGCAGCTTCAGCAGAGCTCGGCGTGACACGGTTCCCAAACGAAATTATATAGATTATGTAATTTAGCCGTGAGATCATAAATATAGTTTTAAATTATTTTGCAATATTATATAATTTTCACAATAACAAAACGGAAAACGACTTGGTCATATTTTCCTAAATTTAACAAATTGCTAAAAAAATAAATAAAACTGCATTTGAACCACTTGTAACGGTTAACGGTATATGAACAATTTGATCCTGGACATTCTAATTTTTAGGGGGAACATTTATTGACCCTGCGGGGACATTATACTTCCTAGAAACATTTTGATCCTAAATTGCCATATTTAAAATAAGATGGTATTTTTATTTAGAAACATTTTGATCTTTGGAAGTACATTTAGATTCACGAAATAGGTGCTTTTTGTTGCACGACTGAACGTTTTAAATCCATGGCAGGAGACTTAAATCTGCGAATCACTTACCACAATTATACTCAATGTAAAGTTATAGTAAAACGTTGATAACATTTACTTTTTTTTTCATATTATGTATTATATTTTATAAATATTTCAAAATTACTTTAATAAACATTAAAATTAAATATATATATATAAAAAAAAAAATTGGAATCATTTTAGATTTTGAGCAGAGCGAAGATTCTATTAGTTTTTCAATAATGTTTATTTATTTATTTTTAATGGTAACCATTTATGGGTTACAAGGAGTCGATGAGTAGGACTGATTTATTTATTAAATAGTTAAAAAGTTTAAAATTAAGTTCATAAGATTTTTTTTCAAATTTTTTTTTTCAATAACGATGCAGTTAATGTATTGAAGCAAATAATTTTTATAATTTTTATGAGTTCTATATACATATTTTAAAATATAAAATGTTGGCAAATCTATTATATTTAAAAAAATTTAACTTTTTATACTCAGTGTAATAATTATTTATTAAAAAATTTTGGCATACTCTCCTCCGTCCTATTTTCCCAAAATTGTTTACAAACATATTATATTAAAAATAATAGAAACGTTTTCATAATATATAAAAATAAGTAGATAATATTATAACTGATTTAAAAGCAATTTATTACTATATTTATTTATGGAATTTAACTTAATTTATGATTATAGCATTATATTCTCATATTAATTATATATACAGTGTGATTTAATTAATATTTAATAATTTTAATAAATTTACCCTATAGTTAGGTAACTAAAGTAATTTTTTTAAATAATTGTATGATTTTAATTTTGAGAAACTCGGAATGAAAAATTATAAAAAAAAACTTGATGTTATTACATTTATTGTATTTTCATAAGGTCTTGCATAGGTATTTTATATCTAAAATATTTTACGTCCTAAATACAGTTTACAAAAATGTATTCGTTAAAAACGGGGAAATAATGAACAACGTATGTACACGGAAAAAATAATATAGTTAATTTTATTATAAGAACAGCTGAATTAAATATTATTTATACCAATTATAGGGATAACTATAATATTAATAAGATTTACTAAAGAATTATAGTAACACAAACTAAAACTTTCAGTAATTATTACTATAATTTTATAGTAAATTACGTATATAAAAACTTGTAAAAAGTGCAAAAAAAAGAGCGTTTCGAACCGAACGTTCAACGATCTAAGTATATACCGGCTTGAAATCCATTTGAAACTCCAGTTTTATAAGAACGGTAAACAAAACCGACTGCCGAAAATAATTACTATAAAATATAGTAAATATTACTAGGCAAAATAATTGTATTTATGTGATACTTATTATATCATTTTAGTAATTTCACCTATAAAATAGTAATTCTAACTATATTTTATATAACTATAATGTTTTAGTATTAATTTTTTTCGTGTATATTTATAAAATGGGAGACTACGTAACAAGTCTAAATATATAATTACAAAATTTTTCCAATATTTCAAAATTGACTCTTTTTTTAAGTTACAATTGCGTCTCTATTATAGTTATGACCACGTATACTAATGTATATTTTTACATAGAAATATATACAAAATAATGAAATATCCTCGCTCTTATCTTATTCGTTTGCTTAAGAAAAATAAATCATTTTGTTATTTGATATAAATTTCGTCATAGTATACCTATAATACTATTATCATTGTTTTGAAAATTGTGTATCTATATTTCGTTCTATGTTTGTTACAATTATATATTATATGAAAATGATGTACATGCATTTTATACAAATATTGAGTAATAATATATATATATCAAACAAAAAACAATTTTCTCACGTGCTTATATCAATTTCTTTATATTTTCTTCTCGTGCTACCGCTATAATTCAAATTACACTCAACACTATATTATACTATATATAAAATAGTATTATCACTATTTTGCTCTCAAGTCATCAGAAGTAGATAATTATTATTATACCTATAGTAAAAAAAAAAAAAATAATAATAATAATAATGAGACTCTACTATCCTGCAACACGTGATATAGATAGACTTAAAAAATTAATGATGGCCATCGAGCACGGTGTGTTATGTCATTGTACGTATAAATGAGTCAATTTACCACGTGTAACCATAATGTCGGTAACCGTAATGTAACCATAATTATATTATTATTATTATTATACCGCGTACAAATATTGTATGTTTGATGAAATACGCTGTTGGTTGGTATATACTTATAGTAATATACCGCTGTTATATAACCTAATGGCATTTTCTTCGACCTAATGATAGTCATATTGTAATATCCTATATTATAAACATATTTTTCCTTATTATTTATAGGCAGCTAAGTATGTATTATATATATATATTTTTTTTTTACAAGAACTGAAACAAAAAAAAATTACATTATATATTGCATGGAATTTTTCTTACATATTTACGATGGGATTTAATACGAATTGCGTGTCGACTTCTGTATTTGATGACGAAATGAGCAAATTAATTAATTAATCATTTTTTTTTTTTACTATTTTATCAAAACTAAATTTATTGTTTTATTATAATTCGCAAATAAAATGGTTTATAGTTGTTCACAAATGTAAAATATATTTTATTACCCAACAGTTCTTATTAAACGTCAATATTATTCCATAATTCTGCAATCAATACTTGGAAATGCCAGGGATTTTTGTAGACATTAAAAAATCTATGAGTACCTATCCTGTTTCTGGTCAATATTTTATTGAACTTTTAAATGATTTAACTCATTTGTTTTTTGCTTTTTTTTTACAAATTTTTATACATGTATAATTATTTTAGATTTTGAGAGAAGCGAGATATGTTTTGGTTTTAACACGATTTTTTCTTTTATACCTGTACTTTGTATACATTTATTTGGGTAGGAGCTGAGTAGAATATTTCATATAGAATATATAGAAAACGTTATTATTTTTTCATTTTAAAACATTATTTAAATTTGGTGATATAAAATTACATATGTTTTATAACATTATTTCAATTTTGCGCTATAAGTTTTTAAAGTTTTAAATTTTGCATCATAACGTTTTCAGGCCCTGTATTTTATAAATGTTAATTTTTGATTTTCCAAGTCGGTAGTTTTTTTTGAGCGTTAAGAAAAATCTTTTGTAATGGAATTGTTTTATAAATGCATGAATAATAAATAATTATAACAAATATAGGTGTTAGAGTTAGGTCTATCTGAGAACCGAAAGGATGATGAACCAATTTTTATCGTCTGTATCTAAACGACCTTTTTAATCATGTTTAATAATTACGTTACTTAGGGTAACATAACCTATGGGTAACTTGCAATTTGTAAATTCCAAAAATGGATTTGAAAATTCTTGTAAATTAGAAATTTTAATTGGTTGGTATAAATTTTGAAGTTCTGGGATATTTATGGGGCAAGACAACTTCACAATTTTAAAAGCTTATGGCGGATTCCACGTCAACTATTAAATTCCATAAATGGACTATAAATTAGAAGCTTTCATTTAGTACCAGTTTCAAAGTTCTAAGACATATTGGGTGGGCTACATGAGGTTAGCCCAATTTTGTATTTTAATTTTTAAAGAAACAAGGGACTTGTTTGTTCTTACAAATACCTTGCAAAATATTCAAGTACATTTGTTTCATTATGTTCGCGAAATGTAGGTGGGTAAATTTCGCAGATCTTTTGCAACCATTTCTTTCGTAACCTTAGAAAAGCCAATGAATACGATTTTATTTAGGGAAATTTTAAGGATTTGAGGGAGTTAGCAGATTGTTAGTATTACTCTTGGAAATTTATATTATCGATGTGTATTATATTTTGTAATCCTACATTAAAAAAAAGTTTAACATTTTTTTAATACATCTTAATAATATATTTCTATAATATGTATTTTAGTATTTGCATCTGAAAACTATTTTAAAGAGTCTCATAATAGTTTTCTATTCACACTACAGTACTATATCAGAATCTAGATAAAAATACTCGAAAGTAAAAATATCAAATTCCAAAATATCCGTTTAATCGTGTAATTTTAAAATTAAAAATGATAAAAGCCAAAATAATATATGTACGCTAACTGTACACTTAATGTTTATATTATTTAAGCAAAATTATAATTTTTTTTTTTATATTGAAAATTATACAAATTACAATAACCTATTTAGTAATATCCAAGTCGATTTTATTTTACTATAATACCTAGATTGAAAAAAACCTTGTTATGTTGATAAAAATACCAATTGAATCAATAAAATGCTTGTTATACAGCCATCACTTTTGTTCAATTAACAAATTGTTCATTTGTAATTTTTTTGTTTTTAATATTTATTGTCAGACAAAGTAAAGGGTTTAACAAATCAACTTTGTCATTTATGTAAGATTAACTGATGGGAAGATAAAATAATTATTGATTTAACATAAATGTATAATATATATATATATATATCAATTTAGATTCTGAGCTGGGTAAGGAAGCTGGTGATTTTATAATAATGTTTTGTATTTATATTTTTTTTCATTTTTCTGTAGACAATTTTTTGGCAGAAGAATTGATCCAATCGGCACATATATTTAAATATCCATTATTCAGTAGCAATTTTGCCCAGCAAAGTTTCTTTAGAGAAGTATTTTTCTATTTTTTTTTTTTCATTATATGTAATATTTTTTATCGAATGGACAATTTATTGCCAATTTGACAATTCACTGTCAATTTGACAAAATAATGGACAATATTATTATTGATCTAATAATATATATATATAATTTTGATAAAATATTGTCGATGGTTAGGTAGATTTTTTAACTCTTAACAAATCTAATTTGTCATTTTTTAACTATATTTCTTTAAGCCTATTCCAGGCCCGTTAGGCCCACCACCACTTTCACTATGCCACGCCCATCTCTATCCACTGCTAATCTTTTTCTATTCCTAACTTTTACGATCTTAAGGTCGTCTGTGACTCGCGTCCTCTTGGTTGTATTCAATCTTGTCTCCATGCATGCCCCTGCCCAGCTTATTCTCCGACTATTCAGAATCCCTATTATGTTTGGCTCATTGGATATTTCCGTTAACTCTGCGTTAATCCTTCGTATATATTATTCTCGGTGTTCTTCTTATACTCAAATATTCATTGTGATACTTTTCTCTCAAATGTTATTGGTCATTTCTGTGTATTTCTGTTTTTATTTTTTAGTTGTAGATTTTTTACTTTCAGATATTTTCGTTTTGATACATTTAATTTTGGATATTTTAGTTTGTTTTTATTGTATTTTTACTGAATACACTATATTTTACATAATATATAATATTATTCCGAATTTTTATAGCTAGATTTTTTTTTAAACATATACCTATCTCTCTCTATATATATATATATATATATATATATATATACACACACATTATACATACAATAACAATACGGTAATTATGTTTAGTTATTACATACATATATAGATTGATTCTATACCTTGTACAGTTAAAAAAATAAAGTGTCGTGCTGTTGCCCTTATATCGAGTGGTGCGTGTAAAATTTTGTTTCCGACCATTGTATTGATAAACCTATAGACAATTTATAATATTTTATTAGGAAACATTGTATGTACTCATTTTATAGGTATATAGATATAATACTATATAGGCGTTTCCCACGTTTGGAATAATCGTCGACCATGGGATAATATTATGTATATATAATTTGATAACAGATTTTGTAATATAGGTATCTATTTCAAATAAAAAAAATCATTATAAAATACATACAATAAAAATTAATAAATATTTGACCTGATTATTTGTTTGTTTTTTTTCTTTACCCCGTAAGTATCAAGTATTTTTTTAAAGTTTTTCGTAAAATGTAAACGACAAAAATATAATTACGCAGGTGTACTAATACCTGTAGTACATTTTAACTGTTATTTATTCCATGAATACTCCGATGTGCTGAGACTGTATAATGCGAATAAATTATCGATGCATTTACATTTATAATATGCGTATAATATATAACTTATACCTGTAGTAGGTATAATATGCAAAATCTCAGTGGCACTCAGATTAGTTATATGCTCGCGAGAAGTATATAAAATATATTTATACATATATCTACCGGCCTTGTTTATCGCTTTTCTACAGTAATAATAATAATGTATATATATATTCAAATAAATTATTTCTCGCATTTTTTAAATATCTCGTTTCTTTTAACATTTAACTATATAATATATATATAGTGTATACTTATAAATTATACATATTATTTATGTATTTGTTATGTAATAGGCATTATGATTTTATAAAAAATTTATGGTGTAAAATATATTAATCAAATAAGGCCAGAACTGTCTATACTCGGTCACTTTTTGTGACTCTTTTTTTAAACAATATTTTACCTATCATTAAATTGTAATTTCTAAGTTATTTGATTTTACAGTTTATCAAAGCTATATATAGGAATTTGATAATTTTTCGTTGGAATTTTTGAATAAATATGTATAGGTAGGGAAATTAGGATGTTAATATTATAGGTGTGTTCTAAAGTTCCGCAACACCCTATGAGTATCTTTCCGCACCAAACCAATATTTTTGAGTGTGGTTTTTTCTATAGTAATTTCTAAAAAAACTAATGACATAATAATTTCATTTTTTATAAAAAATTTTAATTAGTAATTTTTTTACCTTATTTTTTATCAAATAAAAATTAATTATTTAAATTTAGTAAAAATTTACCAAGTTTTAGAGTAGGTATTATAATATTTGTTACGTTAGTGAAAACGTTTAGGCTAAATGTGACAGGAACATGACTTGAAAACATTATATTTATAGGTAACGTTATAACAATCAAAATCAATAACGTATATACGTTATAATGCAAAATTTAAATAAAATTTTAAAACAAGAACGTTTTTAAGCCTTAGCTGGAATGATAAACAAGTTTTGATAATAGATAAGGGATAAGAAGAATAGGAATATAGGTTTTTTATCACAAAAATATGGAATTATTAAATTAAAAACGCACCTACTAATAGTTAATACCTAGATACATGCAAGTAATATTGACTCAGAAAATAAGTGGCTTATTTTAAAAGAATTACCCAGTATTCCCATTAATACGTAATTTTATATTGCACTACCTATCTGTAATATTGGTTTTAATATAAATTTAATTTATAATTTAATAAATAAATTGATCAATGAATCCTTTGGTGTTAAATATTATGAGAACGCTGCCCATACGTGTTTTCTCTGACATAGCAAATCTATGTATTCTTACTAGGTACAGTTTATTTATAATTAATATAAATGTAAATTTTGGTAACTATTATGAAAATCTTAGAGGAAAACATAAACTATGCTCTAACGTAGAGATTTTTTTAATATTCGTATTTACAAGTTTACTTATACAAGTTATAAGTAGTTAAATAATTTTTTTGAATGAATGAATATAATAACTAGTTTTAAAACTGAAATTTAAAACAAAAACTCTCCACGCTAAAGCATAGTTTATGTTTTTCTCTACAAATTTTATAGTAGGTAAATTGACTCTAATATTAATTATAAATAAATTGTAGTAAGAATTCAGTATGTAGATTTGCTATGTTATGCGTATGTAATACAGAGACAACAAGCATGTGAGTAGCATCCTCTTAAGAAAGGCAATATATTATTTTAAGTATCTTATATCAAAAATAATAATTATTATGATACATACATGTTTTATATTAGGTACTTAAATACTCAGTTAATCATTATGATGTGGGGAAAATTGCATAAAAATATAAGTATATGTGCATAGGTACCTAATGTTAATTTGTATAAATTAAAAATTCACTATGTGCACGGTGTAGACATACTAAACACGGTCTACAAGCATTTAAAATTTTCAAAAATGGATAGGTACATTGATACAATGATTATATTGAAAGTTAAGTTATTTTGAATTTCTCCTCCCGGATACATGCAATTCATCATATTTTAGTGTGTAATCAAATATATACCTATTATTATTTATGTTTGTAAAATATTTAGGTACAACAATATATTAAATATATAAAATTCTTCGCCACTCTGTACCATTTCCAAAGTGAATAGAGCAAACAATAATTTACAATAATCATACAATATTCAAATTCATAAAGATACCAGCTACCTAAGAACTAAGTCTAAACTAAAAAACTAAATCATAATACCTCTGCTACAACTACCCAGTTATAAATTCTTGTTTTCTATAAGTATATCACTTATCAGTTATCAGGTAATAAAGAAAAAATAATAAATTTAATTAAATATTTTTTAAATGATTAGATACTGTGAATTTGTCAATAGACCGTAAATAAAAATTGGCCAAAGTAGTGGCTATACGTAAGTATACGATCGTATACCCGCGTATCAAATAAAAAAGTTTGGCTATACGCAATAACGAAAAAATCGAAAAGTGGGTATACGCCGTATACCTCCGTATACCCTCCACTACATCCCTGCTTATAGGTAGATCATTTTTATGGATAATCATGACAAAGTCTGCATTAAAATTACATTTTATGTAGGCAAATTCGAGCTGTTTTATTTTTTGTTACTTGATCAATTTTTACTCAATTTGAATAATTTTTTAAACAATTTTATAAAAAAGTAATTTTAACAAAATTGCTATTACAAAATTGTCTTTTAGATAACTGTCTAAATATTATATTAAAAATATTGGTTTTCTGCGGAGATAAGTACTTATATGGTATTACTGAACTTCTGGGATACACTGTATATTCAAGGTTATATATTATTATGTATGAAACATATAAGTATCAAACATCAAACAGCATCAAACATACAAGTACTTGAATTTTTATTTTTATTTTTGAGAAATATGGAAATAATTAAATCTAAAACCATCGGTAAAAATGCGCCTAATAATTATATGCAATTTGAAATCTACCATATCGGATAGCTCTCTAATACCCCAAAACTGGCTTCTCTATACTTTCCATACCTAGACAAAAAAAGTGTAAAACCTTCGTTCAAAATCTAGGATAGTTTTCAAGAATAAAACCGCTATTTCCAAAATATTTGATTACTATCTAATGTAATATGCATATAATATTAATATCGATTTACAATTATATTTTATTATACTCAAGTTTTACGAACTTATCAGGTTATAAATAGTATACAGAGGTTATTTTAAGTTTTTTTTTGAAAATTTTAGGTATCTGCCTTATGTGATGGTTTTGCAAATAATAAAAATAAAAAATTATATATAATAGAACAAAATTATAATTCAAAGATTTGTACATAAGCTATAATAATATAATTTAAGCTGCGCAGAACCGACAACAGTCGTTATACCATATATGGTGTGTTACATACGTGATTCCATCTCTTCAATAATAATAATAATAATAATAATAATAATAATAATAGTAGTAGTAAATAATAATAATAACGTCGATAATAATATGATGGAATAGAGTGTTATTTCGACAAAGCATACATTGTGGTTTTTTTGGGGGGAAGTTCCCTGAATTTAATTCCATTTACGGATGTTAGTGCATCGAATATATATAGGTATGACCTGACACATAGATGTTGTGTGAATATAACTACTGCTATAATCATCACGTATCTTTTTGGCTCTGGTCAATGATTGACAACCTGTTGATTACATTAGGCGTTTTATTTTGTTGAGTTATATTATAAATATATATAAGAGTATTAGACTCGTTGGATATTTAATTCGATTTATATATGTATTTCTCACATAGGGATGTTAAATAATCATTTGCTATTTCCGTTAAAAAAGAAAAAAGTGAACCTAAAAATCGTGACAGAGATGTGTTATTAAAACGAAAGTATCGAAGAGTATAATATTTTGAATTTCTCCCGCGTACCCATATAATATCATTATGATATAGCTGCAGTATAATCGAATTTGCAACTGGTGGTCGTGTAAGGATCACGCAGATTTCTAGTACCTATTCTCGTATATAATCTAATATATTATAGTAAAAGCCGCGACCAACTACAATATTAAATTCGAATACAATACTAAGTATCATGTCGTGTGTAAAAATAATATGTAATTTTTGTATTGTTTGACATAAGTTTGTTTTATACAGTTGGTAAATATAGCGAACGTATATTATAAATGTATTATATTAATTATACTTGGGTTGGGAATTTATTTAGATTTTGAACTCGATTAATTGACGAAAACTTGTATTATATTTTGTTTACCATGGTCTATTTTCAAAATTCGTATAATAATTAGTCTCGTGTTTCCAAATTGTTCGTATGCTATTTATTATTCATATTTATCTTTCAAGAACTTTAAATTTGTATTGGAATAATCCTGGATTACATGTCTGGATTTTTCCCGCGTTGAAACATCAAAATAAGACTCGACAATATTGGGACTAATAAATACTATATACTAATACTATGATATGGACAATATTGGGCATACACATTTTTTCGCTACCATCTGAAAATTGATTGTTTCCAATTATATAATAATAAATAAAATTGGTAGTTCCCATATTATTTAGTAAATAATAAGTATGAATTAGTTATTAGTTATTTTCAAAAGAGTAGGTATATATTACTTTAATAAAAAGATAGTATCAACTATCAGTTTGTTTATATCCTGTAAAATATAGATGCTTTAATATTTGAATATTGATACATTTTTAATGCATTTAGGAATTTTTACATATAATTTTAAAATGTACAAATATTATATGCGTTTGACCAAATTGAATTTTGCTGTTTAGTTATAATTTCATAAAATATTATTTACTAAAGACTATTAAAACGTGCACCAAATATTAATTTTCAAAAACATGACCATTTATGAGTTATTTATATAGACATTAAAATTTTTATTAATGTTTGATTTTGTCCTATCCCTTCAGCTTTTATACAAAATTTTATAGCTTGAGACGTTAAGACCTGAATCACTAAGAACCCTTGAAAATCGATAGTAATGATTTTATTTTCATATTACTTTTACGTTTTTTTTTTGTAATATTTATTATTTCCACATAATATTATATTATAACTATAACGATCAATCTGATGATAAAATAGATGATTTTGGTGATTTCATTGTAATTATCTCGAGAGAAATTTATATCTGCAACAAGTTTTATTCTCCGTGATACTAATTTATATAAGATATAATTTTTTTTTAAATGTATATAATAAAACATTATTTAATCTTATACAGGGTATTATCATCACTCATCACTATATATTATACTTACATCACAATTAATCGTATCAAACTGAACTTCGGTTCATTTTTTCGAATGCAATGATTTGTCCCGTTCCTAAACGGCTAAACCTATACCTTCCACCACACGTAGGTCCAACTATTTTTTTTTTATCATTATAATTCAATATTACTTTCTCAAAATTTCAACACTCCCATCTCAAGCTTAAATTTTTCTTTATTTATATGTAAGCACGTATATTTGGTTTTTTGAAATTAAATTATTATTCTTTAAATAATATACATATTTCAAAAAAAAAAGGAAAACTTAAAACGCTGTAACCTGTAACTTCTTTGATAAACAATATTTTTCAAAAAGGCTATGTCATTTTCTAGAAAATATTCTCCTTTTTAAAATTGGTAATAGGTGTTTTAACTCTTAACGTAGACACCACATTTATTGTTTTGCGTAGTGTAATTTTGCTATATTGCCCATTAGATGGACGGAGACAACAAATGCGGGTGCGACGTCCTCTTAAGTTACAAAATATTATAATATTCGTACCGAATAGCAGCTGGGTCAAGGGTTATGAATGGTAAGTGTGCTTGATTTAAAAAATACCGAGTTCCATTGAAAATCGTAATGGTGGCCACACTGCATATTATATACTTACGTTTTAAATCGAAAATATAATTATTAGAATTTCATCTCATTTTTGTTTTTCGTTTTGGGCGCACGATCTCTTCCGTCGATTTCTTTGATTCGCTCCGCTATTTATTTGTCCTCGATTGCTTGATTTTTTGATCGCCCCGAAAGACGCTGCCCTTCGTCGTCGTGACCGCTCGGGATTTGATGCGCGCTCGTGACCGCGAATGGCGGCCCTCCCACGCGCTAATTTTCTTATTTACACGTATCATCCCTATTTCGTCTTTGATTACCAAGCTTATCTCGTATACATTCGAACACAAAATAAATAAATATACAATATAATAACCGTATAATTAATGTAATGATAAATTACATTTCCTGAAAAAAAATTGGAAAACAAACTACGTGGATAGGTTAGGTAGGTTAGTAGGTAGGTACATCACACTGGCGCCATCCGGACAGCCGCGGATCGCGTCAAAATATATTTTATAATTTATTTTTAATTTCTAGGATTTTTTTTTTCTTTTCACTGGAAATTTTCCGATATTTTTATCCATATATATACAATTTCTACATACTGCACTCTATAGTCATCGTCATTTACTATATCTCATATATTATCTTGATCTGCATTTCAATATGTAACAGATTATCCGAATTACATTTTCCATTTACCATTTCAGTTGGATCTGGACAAAAAAACGCCTATTAACGTTCCTAAAATAGATATTTGCGGTTTTGAACCAATTACCGAAGGGAGAATTCACAATAAATTTTATCAGTTGTATTATACAATTTGTATAGTCGTAGGCTATATTGGTCTGCAAGATGTTCGTTATTTCGTTTTTATTACCGGTAGATATATATTTATATAATTGAAAATGTGTTTTTATATGATAAAAATAATATGTATTGAATATGGTAATTTGTCTATTATAATCTGTATAATTAATATATCGCGCACTATAATCCTGTTCTATTTTCATCTTGATCATATATTATTGTTTTTCTGATTTTCGATGTGCAGTGGACACGCGTGTCGTTATAATACTCGTATTTATCAGTCACTGCAGTTTTGTATACCGCGGATTATCGTCACGATCGCGGTGCCACGGTAATAATTGAACGTCGACGATAAATGTTTAATTCGGTCGATGCTAAAGACTTTTTTCTTCCAAACGACGGTGTATTTCACGGGTCGCCGATGTAGCACACCGGCGAACCAGTTGTACCGCACTTGTTCTTCGTCCGCCCGTTTTGTCGTGTGCGAGAAGTCGCGGAGAATCGATCGGTACGCGCTTATCCCGTTAACCGGTTTACACAGTTCGATGTTATTATATATATATATATACACATATATATACATATATATTTGAGGTTTTATCCTCTATTTTTATAATACGCATAAAAGACATATATTATACGCATTATATTATAAATGTATTATGCGTGTCGTTGGCCAAACGAAAAAAAACTCGGTGGTATATCGTCACTAATTAGGCCCTGACCTCTGCAATCGCTTGCCGCCGCATTTCTCGTTTGGTATATGATGACCACAACGAGCCTGAAAGAATCTCGCACATTTTCCGACCTTGTTTGGAAAGAAAACGAATGGAAGTTGGTACATACAACACACCGATGACTCGTCTAGACATGTGAAGCTTGATCCATCCATATTGTTATATCACTATCATCAAATCTTCGCCGATATTTTGAGAATTAAGTCTATGGAATTTACAAAAGGCTCATGTAAACTTGAAAATACTGCGGTGTTAACCTACTTATCGTAACCCACCCGAGATGTCTCAGGACTTTGAAATTGTCTTATAAAACTATTTCCTCTAGAATTTAAAGTCCATTTTCGAATTCATTATGGTAATGAATTAAGGTCATTAGCTTTCTTTTAGACAATGTTCTACTAAACTAGCGTACTGGCCATATTGAAAAAATGTAATTATTATAAAGTCCCGTTAAACTAAATGTCATCTCCAACAGTCGTAGATTATGTGTTTGAAAATAACCTTATAATTTAGAAATGTATTCAATACAAGAAATCGCTTATAGATGCATTTATTCGATGCATTTTCAGTAGTTGCAAACAAGCTGATTAAATTAGCCAATCCTAATCTTAAACTATAATTTTTTCAAATTTTTTAACTATCGAAATATGTTCACATGGTTAATTTTGGATACTAATTTCGAAGTTTTAATATAAAAGTGAGCTAATTCCATAACTTAAAAAAGGATGCATAAGTAGATCTTGCAAATTCAAAAAGTTCAAATTCTCGCTAATTTTAAAGAAATTTATTTAGTACTAATTTTGAATACCTAGGACAACTTGGATGAGCTCTTTGCTCTATATATAGTTTATATTATGTTTTACGCAAATTCTCGAAATTTACATGCAAAATATTGAGTGAATATTTGATAATGGTATCGTCTTTTATTGTAGATGCACTAACTTCATAGACCTGATTCGTTTTCAATCTCCATTTATTCTCACCACATATGCATTTCACCCGCGTAACATTTAACGTGTTGCCAGCGTCTTATGCTTCGCCCCGCTATTCGGATAAACGACTGCTGTTGCCAAAAAATCCATTCGTAAAGTTCGTCAAACCTTCGTGACATATTATAATCGTATACCTCTCGTAAACCCCCTCAGTCCCCCATCCCTAAGTCTACTTGTAATTTCTTTCTTTCTATACCTCCCTCCCTCTTTCTCTTCTATATATATATATATATATATGTTATCCGTATGTGAATTAAGAGCTATTTAAAATTAGCTGAGAAGGACAGACATATAAAAATAAAATCAGGTATCCCGCCCGCGCCCCGTGTTTGTACTTAAATGGGCCTTTGGCACCGATTGCTGCCACCGACATCGAAAAGGTCAATTACCGGTTGTTCTCCGCTGCGACGCCTTCGTAGTAATCCAACCGACTGCGTGCCATTACTATACTAACCCTCTGCCACGCGCTGGTCTATTATCAAATTAATAGATATCGATTATTTTTGTATTTTTGTTTTTATAATAATATATTGATTGTCTGATATACTATTCAAGTATTGAGGTCGTCCGTAAAAAATGTTATAGTCGTTTCGAATAAAAAAAACAAACACTTAATTAAGATATTAATAATAGTATAAACAAGGATATTGCTTTTTTTTTTAAACTGCAGATCTTAACATAATCGAATTGCTGCCCTCGGGTCGGATAACAGGGCTATATTGAACGGTTTTACTACATGGACATTTTGATCTTTATTTGATCTACGGCAGAAAATTTAAACCCACAATTAGCTATTAGATTTATAATGAAACCACGGATCAAAAAGTTTTTTGATTAATATATTAATTTTTTTCCATAGTTAAGTAACATTTTGATCTGTGAATTATTTTTTTATCCAAAGTGGGATTTTTTGGTCCGCGAATCAAAATGTCACCTTATAATCTTATAATCTGATAATAGTATTAATAGTCGTGATATCTTTCTCATAAACATAAATGGACTACACCTTTCTCATCTCCAGCTTCTTCGTATACGCTCATTCAGACATAATTTTAAATAAAAATGTGATAATAGAAGTTTAATTATAATAGATATAATGAAATAATTGAGTAGAAAATTAATTTTTTCTTCCATAATATCTCTCTTTTCTATATTATCTTACGGGTTTTCGATTCGATGAAGCACACTGTCTGTTAAGTTAAGTCTATGATTTTTCGGTCGTTGATTTTTCTTTTTTTGATATATTAATAATAACATTTTGTTAGAGTTTTATATTATACAATAACTACTGTTATCGTTTATTCCATCATTAAATTAAGACTTTTCAGTGGCTTTTGTCTGACACATGCAAAATCGGAGTTTATCTTTCCAATTTTGTAAATCATCGGTCGATATTCGAATGTTTTAACCTAGAATAATAATTAGCCAGGTTTACGTCATAATATCTATGCTTTGTTGGAATTATTCAATCGATATTGAATGAAATACTTAACCATTTAAGTTAAAAATAATCGAATATAACCTCTTTTTTGCTTGGAGATACAATAACTCAACTAAAATTGACAGGGGTTTCGATTCTTGAGACTTATATTTCTCATGATTTTCGTAAAAAATTGTGAAAATATGGTGAAATATTGTCGTAAAAATGAAAGGTCCTCAATGTGTGCGGTGATCTCAAAGCTATTTTTACACCATCATTTTTGTACGTCGCGAGTCCTTGCACAATGCGCGCGCGCGACTATACTTTGTTGCGAATATTACGTCATTAATATACCTTTTGTACTCAATATAATAATTTGTATAATATTGTACGCGTATGCTACCTACATAAATACATCCGTGATCATAATTTTTTTTATCGAGTTCAAAGTATCATCTGCATCTATATAGAAATAGTATATAATATATATAAAAGAAATGTGTTATTACTTTGTATATTTATACAATATTAGCAGAATAGATATGTGCATCCTTGTGCGAAAAATATACTCCGTGTTTACTTGAGTCCGCGAAACCTTCCTTTCCTTTTTATGTCTCTAGTATTCAAATTTGTATTCGTATATACATTTTCGATACTGGTTAAAATTCGTCCGGTTGGCATGCGTCAGACTATAACGATTTTAAGCAGGCTATATATAAATAATATAGTTCAACATGTCACCAAATTTATCTAAACAATCTACATGTATACCGTATACGTATATTTTTATATCGTGTCGAGTTCTTTTACTTATAAATTCGAGAATAGTAGGTCACTTTTATAATTAAAAATTTTTTTTTATAGTTTAGTCGTTTTTGTTATTTTTCTTTAATAATATGTCGCTAAATTTCACTTTTTATTGAATGTTTGTGAATTTCATTCAGTAATCCATATATACATTTAAGGATAGTTACATTATGTACATTGTATATTGATATGTTTATCATATGTTTATAATGTATTTATTACCATATATATTTATGATAAGTCTATATGATTTAAAATAAAGTAAATTGTGTTTCTATAGTAATATTTATTACTATAATTTAAAAACTATATTTTTAATTTAATTTTTAATATTTTACGTTAAAAATGTTTTATAAAATAATACTTATATTGTCACGGGGTACATATTATATAATAGGTTAAATTAGTGTATATAAAGTGTCGTATTTCTATTCTTATAATAATAAAGCTGGTCAGTAGGGGTGGAATTATTTTGCTCATTTGATAGGTTAGGTTAGGTGGTGGTTGTATTGAATTTGAAAGTAATATAATCAATTTTCAAGCCTTAACGCTTAAAAAACTACTAAATAAATGAAAAATGTACCTTTTAAAATTACAATTACAATAGATTTTTACCAGAAATTATTACTTGACTTCTTATACCCAAAAAATGTATTAATAAAATAAAAACATTAAAAACAAATTTAATTTAAACATTTTATGAAAATCACTGAAATGGTCAGTCGGTTTTGATATTTTAACTGCGTCAATATAGTGTTATAGTAAATAATTAGTGTACATTTCATGTGTTTAATATATTTTTTTCAGTTTATAATAATATACTGTCATTTTTAGTAGTTTTCCTTTTACAACTACTGGGAAAATCGAAAAATTACCTTTATAAACTACCAATTAGAACGAATTTTCTATCAAAAACCTCTAGACTTGAAAACTCTTGAAAAAGTGTATACATACATAAAAAAAAAAAAAAAATAGAACAATCAAACAAAAAAGTAAATAAAAAACACATTATTGTAGAACCAAGAGGTACGCCCAGAATTTAAAATGTTTTCCAAGACTGTTACTAATATACTTTAATCACTTCCAGTTCTGTAAACTTATTTGTGTTTTTAAGTTTTCATTCTGTATCACGAGAGACCGGTGTTTCACTTGTATAGCCTAGCACTAGCTACACACCATTTAATCCTTTAGTATCATTTCGTATTACTGTTTATTTCATTCGTATTTGGTTTGTTGTCATTAAATTTTGAAAATATGCGTGATTACGAAAATACCTAATCTATTGTGTACTTGTGGAAATTAGACTGAATATCACCCAGAAATCTCGGAACAAATGAGTCAACTGTTACAATTTTTCTTTCTTAATCCCTTTTTTGATACTCATTTGGTATAGGATTTTTGACCTGAGTACAGTGTATTTAGTTGGGGTAAAACACTACAGAAAATTCTATACGAACGATTTCTTAAGTGTTAGATATAGTGTATTGCAGCTCTGCATATGCAACTCAAATTGGAAAATGTGAATTTAAAAAAAGTACACATCTGGAATTGACAATGATAACCCGCATGGTATCCAACGTATGGTCGCACCGAAGATTTTCAATGATAAAAACATTTTTACGCAAAACAATTGGCATTTAAAAATAATTTTGGAGATAAGCTCATCGGCGTGTTTTTCAAATAATACTTTTAGAAAGAGTTACAGTGTCTTAAAAATGAAAAAAAAAATAGTATCTATTTTTACCTTCAATAAAAAGGTTAATATTTCAAAAATTGTAATACCCTAATGAGATTGTCTCTGAAATGTTATCAACTACAAATTTTATAATAGGTGTAATAACTTTAACATCACTTTAAAAGCCATTTTATTTGTTTTGCGTAAACGTATTTTTAAACAAATATCGTGATTACATACAAACAAAAAATAGTACTGACACAAGACTATTTTTTTAATTACTATTAAATTATAATAAAACAGTATATAATTATTAGATTTTTCTTTTTCTTAAAATGTCTAGAAAATTTTCCATACAGAACTTTTTGAAAATGGGGCGTGCAACGTACTCTTAAAACAAAACAAAAAATATTATAATAATCGCTAAAGTTTCCCCTCTCTGTATACTGAGCGACTGCTACTAATCCCCAGGGGGTTGAAATTGAAAAAATGTATTCACCAATCGTATTCCGTGCGTTATCGCGTATCGTGTCCGATCTGAAAAATAAACCCCTTTCTGTGTCGAGACCTCTGTATTAAAATGCTATTATAGTGGCGCCTGTGTTGTGGCGCGTCGTCTACACGAGAGTGTTCACCCTCCGCACATAAACTTTAGTCCTTTTTTCGGCGAGTAATAAGTAATATAACCTTGTGAATAGTTTTATGAGCGCACTGGCTTTTCTAGAAAAATCCCTTTGTCCGTGAATTACACGGGATGTGGTGTCGAGTTTTAACGACAATACGTTGGGAATATTTTCAAATTGTATTTATACTTTATGTTTATATATAACATATAGTTTAGTTTTGAATTGATCGCAAATGTTATTTCGCCTCGACGTGCATTGACCCCGTACAATTTTTTCCCCATATTTTAATATGTTAAGCGATTTTTCGATTTTCTGGTAATTCTAAAGTTATAGCTAAAATAATATGCATTTATATGCAAACATTTTTTGCTTCGTCTATACTTCTTACTTTCAAATCAAATAAAAAATGTAAAAAATATCATACCCTCTTTAAGTCATGAAATAATATACCTTATATACTATATAGGTACATATATATATATTTTTTTTTTTTTGAACTATTCATTCTTCTATTTTTATATAATAGATACATTTGATATAATATTAGATGCAGAATATTATAAAAAAAAAAGACAATAAGTATAAACAACTTAGAATAAATTAATTATTGCATAATGTTTCTTTAATAAAATAAAAACTGAACATTGATTTTTGGTTATGATTCAAAGAAATAATATATATTTATATAGGTGTTTTTTTTTTTTTTACGAAATTGCCTACAAAATTTGCTTAAATATGTAAAATCCCTCAAATAAATCGTTTTCCCTAAAATATGCATTTGTATGCACTATAAACTTTTTTCTATGCATTCTCTGCTAAAAAAGTCGTTGACATCTCGTACTCCCATTAAGCTACATACTTTCAAAAGAAACATGAAAATGCATACAAATCCGGACTCTAGTTATAGCCAACTTATTTTTTGGAAATCAAAAAGACCATGTAACCCTTTAAAATATACAAGTGGTGAAATCAATTTACTAATAAATTCAAAACAGAATTGTATGAAAGTTTTTCCCAAAAATATATTATTTCCAACAGACGATTTAAAAAAATAAAAATTCTCAACAGATATGAGTTATAATTTATATGCTTAAGTTGTTTCCAATATAATCTTGCATATTCTGTATAACCTGACTCGTCTGAGTGTAGTTATATTTTGTACATAACAGTGCTCCCTCCTGTGCGCGCACTATATATAATATAGCTCAGGACTTCCTGTCAGTCCCCACCCTTCTTTGGTCACATGACGATAATAATTCGTTCTATCGGTACACGGTAATATCTTTATTATGTTATACGATGATTATTATGTAAGTATTTCCAATTTTCAAAGAACGCGACACAATGAGAAGAAAAATGTGCCGGTTTTCTCTTCCCTTTTCCGATTATATACGCGCGGGATTCCATTTAGATTTCCATTGTCGGCCATGAACGCAAAAACTTTCGGATAATGAATTAGAAAATATACGCTTAAAAAAAAAAAAATAAAAAAATATTTAAAAAAACTTCAATTTTCTTAATATGTATAGAGATAGGTAATATATTATATCGATCGGATCATACGTGCATTATTTCGTCACGCACTCGCCACAGGAATTTTTTTCAAACATGTTGAAGATTCTCGTCCTATCCATTATTTATGAGTGCGCTTGCGAGACATCCTAGCATAATAATATATATTTTAATTACGACGTGTCGGGAAATATTATATCTATAAAATAATTGTTAAAATCGTCATAATCACTACTTATAACAATCGAATAGCATGCTCGTCAATCCTATCGAACTTATCCCAGATACAAAAAAAAAATAAAATCATTCACACACCCAGTTTGTCTAATATACTAAGGTATAACGTAAGGGGTTATAATATGTTATATATTATATATTAGCCTTTTTTTTTTTTAGAAAAATCAAAATCGAACTATTGAAAAAATGTATTTAAAAATAAATATATAAATATGTATATTTTTGCATTTTTAAATCGCTGTTATTTTTCTCAATATTAATATTTCAAAACACCAGTATAATGTTGTTCTCTATACATTTTATAATAGATAATTTAATATTTAATATTTATATAACTTTAAAATAATTTTTTGACTTTTTAATTTGTTTTGTAACCTTCCTCATATCACTCGTCATCATGACCCCATGACCCACACCTCTTTTTCGGTCTTTCTTTCCCCCTCTTTCCATCAACGTACATTTCCTTTACTAATCTTACGGCCTTAGTCTCTTCCCTCCTTAATACGTGTACGAGCCATCTTAATTTATTATCCCTCATTTTGTGAACTGTCGAAGCTACTTCTATATTACTTCTATATTACCTCATATACTCTATCCTTATTTAGTCCACTTATCTACCTTAACATTTTCATCTCTGCTAAACTCATTCTCTGCTCTATCTTCCTATCTACTGCCCAACATTCTGTTCCATACATCATTCCAGATTTCACCACTGTTTTATAAACTTTTTCTTTTAACCTAATAAGGATTCTTTTGTCACACAAAATACCTGACACTTCTCTCCACTTTATCCATCCACACTTAATCGTGTGTTTCTCATACTCTATATATTCTCCTACTAAACATTAGTACTTTACTTTCAAAAGTTTCCCTCCACTCATCATTTTTATTTAAATTTGTAAATTTAAAAAAATTTAATCCTCAAGGTTTATACAAGTGGTGCAAATTAGGCTTAATTAAAATTAAATGGTCCTTGGTAATAGTTTGGTAATATCCTTGGATATAGTAATGAATATATTTCTCCTAGTAAATTCTGCTTCTTCTGTTCTCCTTACTGCTAAACTTTTTATATTTGCCGATAACATAATATTATATAAATTGTATAAACTTTACTTCCGACTGTCAACTTCTTCAGCAAGATCTAAATTCAAGACCTAGTTGCTTGGAGTGAGTCCATCGTTGTCTCCCTGAACATCTCTAAATGTTCAGTTTTTTCCTTTGTCCGCTCACGCTCCCGAATTACTTTTTCTTATCTTATTGACAATATTACTATTAAATCATCCGACTCTATCCGCGATCTCGGCTTCGCGGTCACCCGTGACCTTTCCCCAATTAAACATATTGAAGAGATTTTCTGCAGGGCATTAAAGGTTCTCGACTTCATCCTTCGGTTCTCATCAGAGTTCAATCTACTATTGCCCCTCAAAGTCCTGTGCTGTGCCTTGGTTCATCCGATCTTCGAATACGGATTTATCCTCTGGAATTCCTCCACTGCTAATGCCAGTGCTATAATTGAAAGGATCCAGCGTAAATTCCTATCTGCTGTTTCCTACAGATTGACTATTCCTCATCCTCCCTACGATTACACTCCTGTTTTATGTATCATATATATATAATCTGTCCTTTATAACCAATCTCCTCTCTTCAAAAATTGATTTTTTTACTCTCTTATCCCTTATTAATTTTAAAGTCCCTGCCCGTACTATTAGCTTCTTTACTCCTTTTTGTACCTTTCAATCCTTCTCTAATTTCCACCATAATTCTCCGTTAGTTTGTCTCATGCGAATAGCAAACAGCGACCCATCCTTTTGTCTATAATGAAATTGTCTTTCTCTTTATATACAAATCATTAATTGCATGTTCTTATTTTTTACATATTGTTAAGCTTATTTCTTTTTTTTGGGGGGGTCTAGTCCCGTATCTAAATAAACACATAAATATACAAATTGAAAAATAACATTTTACTTCGTCTTAACGCCTAAAATTACCAAATTCCCAATTTCATTATATATAAAAAGTCGGAGAGGAAAAATCTGATTTTAAAATATCTATGAAGAACCCAAATTTAGTGAAACGTTTTAACTTGATTACATTTTGCATTATTATAATAAAATCTATTTCGATAAAACACAAATATTTAGTCAATTTTCAGTTATGTTTCTTTATGTATATTCGCATGGAAATTCTATAGAGAAAATCGAAAAATTACATCTTTGAAATACTGAATATAAATGCGATTTTCTATAAGAAAAATTATATATTCAAAATTTCCTTTTCTACTTTTATGACCCGAAAAAGTGTGTTTATATTCTTCACTTCACTCAAAACCTAACTTGTTGCATCCTAGACGATTACATGGTATAATGTTTCCTTGAACCGACCGTTTCACCGTCGATTTCACAATAAACTTAAATTTTCTCGTATCAACAGCGGTTTTTTGCGTTTTTCCATGTACGAGCAATATGGAAAACGCGAAAAAAAAAAAAAGAAATTCGGAATTTCTCATTATGGTATTTACGTATTGTGTACCTAATATTGAAAACACTGTGAATCGATATAAACGATAATTGTTGTTTCGCGTGGTTGCATATAAAATCATTCCATGTTTTTGGTTTGTGTGAAAATAAAAAAGAAGAAAGTTGTCGTGATTAAAACATTTAAATCCCGTAAATCATTTAACGGTATATCGAGCAAAATCATACGACCGAAACGAATTTCAGCAGGTGTGAACTAACCGTTCATTTTTTTTTTTCATTTTTTTGTGTTGCGTTTTGCCTAAGACTGATGAGATTTTTTTTCATTTTTCGTAATCTGTGTCAAAATAATTTGAATTTCGTACTACATACCTGGCAAGTATTGAATATTTGAATAAAAGATAATTGAATGCGTATTATAATAATATAGTAATATAAGATAATATCATTCTATATTATAGACGGAAGTTAGATTAGATTAGCGTTGCGATTTAAACCTAGGGTAGGTTAGGTTAGGAGAAATAGTAAACTCTTATAAAAGCATACAATAGTTAATGTGACACAGTTTAGTAATCGTCTGTACAACAAGTTATAGGTTAGGTTAATTTCACTAAATAGATATTATTCTAAATACCTATTGAATTTTATTTATTATTATCACTGTAATCAGTCCGATATAAATATCATTAGTTTTCATAGCTGATTACATTCATATTATTATATCGTCTACTGTTTCTTCTCCGTTCTCTATATACTCCTAACTAGAAAAATTAAATATACAATTTCTGGATGGTCTAAATTTAGTCCTATCAGCCTATTCGACGATGAGTAATCTCCCGAAACTCTACATTTACTCTAATTAATATTGTTTAGGATAATAATTAGGTTAATAATTAGAAAATAAAATAAATAATATATATAGGTATATTTATATACAATAATATATAAATAAACAAATGGACGATTTTTTCTATATTCTTTTTCCACGATTTGACTGCTTTTTATACATAATTTTTTTGTACGTATGCATCGACTAGAATAAAAATACTTGGACGAACATCAAAAATTTAGAACATAAACAAGTACTTTGGGACAACCCATCTTGTAAAAATATTAGATCTCGTTGCATTTTATATCGAAACCTAACCAAACTTTTGGATCATTCCGAATTTGGCCCCCTTCTTATTGTTATCAACTTTACCTACCGTGACATAACTGATGACCTAACTTAACTTATACGGTTCTTTAGAAATGATCCTCATTAAATGCTCAGCTATATTGGTCCTTATTTTCTATACTGCGATACTTTGCTATTCTTATGTCTGTAATATATACGTATATTAAATCCTTGTTAAAATCATATATTATTTGTCCCTCCCGATCGATCTGTGCGAATTTTCCGCAGATTTTTGATCCATATGACCGCAATACTATTATTATCGTTCTAAAATCATATATTATATTGTGGCTATATATAATAAACTGCCATAAGGTACGGCATATAACCGTCTTAAGTAATATAATACGTTTACGTTTTCGAACCTGTTCGTCATCGGTTCTATACGGCATTTAAATGCACCATAATGCACGTGTATCACAGTATATCCATGCTCATGTATTAATCATTTTACGTCGGTGTATATCTCCGCGATGAGACCACGACTACGCACGTCTGCTAACTATATAGTATATATATATATATTATTCTTGGAATAAAGTATTACGTTGTATATGCGTACAGGACGTTCATATTGATCTTACACACATTCGGTTTTATCTGTGTTTGGACGTGGACAATATGGTCATGGAGGGGAGAAAAAATGACAGACTCGCGCAAACAATCATATAATGTGTGAGCCAGCGGCGTTTATGGCCAAGAGCCAATTCGGAATAAGACGTCACACCGGCTTTCTCGAGTATAGGTTTTTATTTAGGATTTTTGGCCTTACATTTAAAATAATAAAACGATAGTGTCTGCAGATCTTTACAAACGTATATATGCATATTATATAGTTGTGTACAATATATAAACGAGAAAGAAAGCTGTTTAAATGTATAACGAGTGATGAATTATTATATGGCTTGTGTTGTTAGTTTTTCGTCTCCAATGATTTATAATGTTTCGACGGTTTTGTTGTTCTTTGGGACCGAATTTTAGCATAGTACCTATACATACTGGTACATATGGTATAAAATATAGTGTGGCGGTTTTTTATTTAATGCAGTAGGTATATTCAATCGGGCACCGAGAAAACAATAGCAGAAATGACGACAACGGTGGGCCTCGCCAAACACTTTCTCATATTGTGTACTCTCCGATTGTAACTGCTGCAGTGGTTTATGAAAGAAGAAGAAAGTACTTAGCATAATATATTTTTAATGAAGTCCTCGTGTATGGGCAGGCGGGATATTGTTCGTGACACGATATTCATGTGTATACTTGAAATATAGTTAAAATAATTACATATTTTTATTTTATACTAAAATAAAACTGAAAAAAAGGAAAAAAAAACTTTCAAAATGTGTACTGCAGTGAACCTCGTGAAAAAACGCGTTGAAATGTATTTATTTTGCACTTACTTAGTCGTTTTGAAACTGTCAAAACTCACTTTCCAATTGTTTATATTATATGAATATATAATGTTACATAATTATAAATTATAACGTTTTTGTCATTGCACTTCAAAAGAAAAAAAACCGTTTATTTATGTAATAAAAAATTTATAAATCTAATTCTACATGAAAATTAAATATAAACATGAAAATAAGTTTCATACATGATATTGATTTTTCAAAACTGAAATTTCGTTGTCCGAGTATGACGTTTTCGTGTTTTATTTTATTTATATTAATATTTGGTAGTTTTTGGCTATTACCGAAACGCGAGTGCGTGTTGACAGTTTCAAAAACTACCAAGTAAAGTTAATTATTATTTATTTTCTAAAAATACAAAAAAAAAAAATATTTTGTTGTCAAAGTTTTATTTAACGGGTTCATTGTGATATTATTTTATTGCTAAAAATTAAAATTCATTTGAAGTACGAATTATATTATTATTTAAATAACCTATACAAAATGATTTTTTGTAACTTTATTTGCTATATTAACTTCATTTAATGAGTTCAAAAAGAAATCTGTTTTGGCCAACTTTGCTTTTAAATATTAATACTCTTTAGTATTTTGGTTCTGATTTTGTTTAAAATCTTACCACTTGTATACATTATAAAAAGAGTACATTACATAGACTTTTATTTTTGATTTTTTTCTACTTACCTTACAGAGTTCCTCCTGATGTCTAATAAAATTATAAAAATTAAGGCGTTTATATATTATAATAAGTGATATTTATTAATGTTATAACTTTTTTTCCTCAGGTCGGCTCTCCAATCCTTACACCGGGTCAGCGCACAAGCCCGCGAACACAACTTTTTCGAGGGCGGACTAACCCATGACTGGATACCTCACTATGAAAAACAAATCTCCTCCGACCAGTCGTGTCTGAACGAATGGAACGCAATGGACTCGATTGAGTCGCGTCGTCCCCCGTCGCCAGATTCGCTGAGAACAAAGTAAGCCGTTATAGATTTTAAGTGGTTATGTAGGATATTTTCCAAAAACCGGTAATTTCGAACTACAGAGATTGTTCATAGTAACCACTGACAACCGAATACATAAATATTAAATAGACATTTTTATGCAAGGACATTTTTTCCGTAAAAAATAACCAGGGTGTCAAAAAATAATGCAATGAACAAAATGTTGATATTTTGATCTGGAGACTTCTTGTTCCACTTCGTCAGGGATATTAATGTCTACTAACTATGAATCAAAATATTATAGTTTGGCTAAATACATCACTGAAATCTCAAGAGATAACAAAGATCAAAATATCTACTTACCAATACGGTTGTCTCACTATCTGGAAACTTGGAAAATAATTCAGAAAACTTATAAAACTATTTTCTCTTATTGAAAATCGAGGTAGTATTTGAATCTAACTAAAATTTTCTGAGTCGTCAAAACATAATATCACTTAGTTATTGTATTGAAATACATTTTAAACTTGAGATTTAAAATTGTATAAATATTTGCTTTTCTCTTTATATTTTATGTACTGAATGAATAATTGAAAATCATGAAATACTTATTAGTATGTACTATGTAATTAATTATTTTTGAAGTTTGTATTTGTCAAGTCTGGTAAAAACTCGAATGATTTCGCAAATTTCAAAAAAGCTGACACTCTGATTCTCATACAATTTTCGTTTTTTTTTTTTTGTAGGCCCAGTGAACGCGAAGAAACGGAACGTGTTATACGTAGCGCCCTGAAAGAGATCATGATGAGTGTGGACTTGGACGAAGTGACCTCAAAGTTCATTAGAGGTCGGTTGGAGGAAACGCTAGATATGGACCTGGGCGAATACAAACCGTTCATCGACCAGGAGATGCTCACCGTTCTGGGCCAGATGGATGCTGCCACGCAGATTTTCCCGCACGTTTACCTGGGTTCTGAGTGGAACGCGTCCAACCTCGACGAACTTAACCGAAACGGGTATGACCACAATATTTTTTGTAGTACATTATTATATTATGATACCAGTTTTAGCTCGAAATCCTAAATTAGTGTAAGTCTGGTTTTAAATCTGGTTTTGAATTTTAATATTAACTTAACCAAACATGGGCTAAACTTAATCTACTATTGTCCGATTAAGTTCTGGATCAAATTATTATTATTTATAAATACAATTTACAAATTCTTAAAAAAATAAAACAAGGTACCTAGTGGAAACTTAATGAAATTTAAAACCAGTATTTACACGAGACCCGAAAAAAATTTGTTTCAGTTTTGACTCCTTCATCACCCCTTAAGAGAGTCATCATATCAACATATGCTACCTTCGTATTTCCAACGAGTAATACAGAAAAAATAAAGCTACTTAGGATTATAATTATGGCATTTAGGTCAAATTTATAAATGTTATACTTAAATATCTATTAGTGAATTTAAAGAGTGGATTATTTAAAAAATATATATTATCTGTCATAAAAGTTATAATTATGTAAACAAATTCAAAACATTGTAATTTTGTCATATATATGTTTTTTTTTAAAAAAAAAAAACTACGAGAAATATTGCGCTCAGGCGCTCTTCAAATTTGAAAATTCAAATAGAATAAATTATTGAACTAATTCTGTGATTTAAATTCTAAGTAGTGTTTTTTCCTATATAGCTTGTTAAAAATACAGAGATAGCAAATACGAGTGTCCTGACTTTCTTATAAAGTCACAAGGGAGTCAAAATCGGTCGAATTTTTAGGGTGGATATTTTGGACAATTTGGCATTTACTTATAACTGTTGTAAATACAGTAGTGTAAAATGTGTGTCTCAATGTCTACTTTTTTTTTCAGCGTACGACACATATTGAACGTGACTAGGGAAATCGACAATTTCTTCCCAGGCTCATTTAAATATTTGAATGTCAGGGTGTACGACGACGATAAGACTGATCTATTAAAACACTGGGACAATACATTTAAATACATCACAAAAGCAGAGTATGTATAATTTTACTTTTGGTAATTCAAAGCTGGGCAGTTACTTTTCAGGTATACTAACTAAATAAATAATCGAGTTATTTTTTACTACAATGGAGTGTAAATTTAACGAGTTTCTTTTATAAAGTTGTTATTCAGAAAAGTTATTTTACACCTATAATTATTATTTTTAATATTTTGTAATATTTATTATTTTATAACAATAATTTACTAAAAAAAAAAATAAACAGTAGGTATATATTTTATCTTCTAATCACTAGACATGTGTTATGATTTATTATCAAATCTTATTATTGAAATTCAATATTATTAGGTAAATAGTGAAAACCCCCTATTAATTTTTAACTAATAACTGAACAACAAATTTTTAACTTGACTTAGTTTTGATGTATTTTTAACAGACCTAAACCAGAAGTAAAAGTTATAAAGTAAATAAAACCCAGTCAGTAGGGGATGGACAACTTTCGCTCATTGAATAGATCACTGGTGTTCGATATATTTAATTTGGAAGCAATGATAAATCATTTCTTTAGATAAAAACGAATATGAGCGGAGTTCGGTGTGATTTACCAACAAAAATATTTCAGTTAAAAATTTGAAAATGTTTTGTCACCCCATGTTATATTATATTATTTCATTATACCTATTATCCGAATGAACTTTCCTTTTAGCCACATACACACTTTGTTAAACTACAATAACGCAGAAATTGCACTCTATACTCCGTTCAGATTAAGAATGTCCACTCAACCGGCGAAAACCAATCGCGTTCACGCATAAATGTTACTGACATGAGCGCTATTGTCGACCGTTTTAGCATAACAACAACTGGCGACCAATCACAGAGCAACCGGATCTCGACCAAGGTGTCGAACCATTCCGGCGGCTTAGTATACATGCGCGAAAGTGGACGTTCTTAACCTGAATACAGTATAGTAGCCAACAAATATAATAAAATATAAACCCCATAATAATATTGGCCAATTTTAATCGCTTCAATCTAGTATACACTATACACCGTATAAGTATATATAGTAGGTAGTTTTTAGGTATAGTTATTGCATTGCATACACTGTACACTGTATACATATACTATATGTATGCAGTGTATGACTACATACATCGTATAGAAGGAGGATTTTCTTCTTCCATAAGGAAACTCTACGGGAAAAATCGGAAAATTGTGTGTACCGTCTAGAGCCGATATTTCCTATTGATATCATACCAACGCCAAAGCTTCTCTCGCCGAAAATTAGCTTACATCATTGTAAAATCAATAGCTCCTTCTCCGCGCTCAGAATCTAAAAGAAGAAAAACACTTGCCTAGTGTTGATTTTTATAATCACCGCTTGTGTTCATTTTTGATTTCTCTTTTTTTTCAGACAAGAAGGCTCTAAAGTTCTAGTGCACTGCAAGATGGGTGTCAGTCGATCTGCAAGCGTGGTCATAGCATACGCTATGAAGGCGTACAACTGGTCTTTCAAAAAAGCGTTCGATCACGTCCAGTCGAAACGCACGTGCATTAAACCTAACAAGCACTTTATTCTACAACTAGAGACTTATCAAGGCATCTTGGAGGCGATGAAAAACCGCGAAAAATTACAGCGGTCCAAATCCGAGACGAACCTAGTGGCCACGTCGGGTCTAATCACCCCGCCCAACTCTCCCAAAAAGCCCTCGGACACGCCGAGATCTCAGAGCGAAGGCGACAAAGACACGGCCCCGCCGGATCGACGAATGGACAAGGAAGAAGACGAGCCCGCCGTATCGAGTCCGCCGGCTCGACTGTTGCTGATGCCTCCGAAATTATTGGACGTCAGCGGATACGATCTGATGAAATGCGGTGGTAGACCGAAGTCGTGGTCGCCGGAAAACAGTTTCGCCACCGATATTTTAACCAACTCCAGTGAGTTTTTTTTTTCACGATTCCGCTAAATTTAATAAAATAAAAATGTGTTCTATCATTATTCACAATGAATATGCGTGTTCAATTATTTCAGTAAAATAGTAAAAAAAAAAAAAAAAAAAAATGGATAAAAATGTTCGGCGACGGCCCAGCCGCTTGTTTTACAAAGTTTTTTTCACATATTATAATTATTATTCATAAATATCATTGGATTGATATGTTATATATAATCGTAAATATGGTTAACATGTCCAAATTTTAGATAACAATATCTTTGTCATTATTTATTTAATTTGTTTTTAGAAATAATATTAATCAAAAAACATGGTATTGTAAAGTAATAATACAATATTAAAATTAAAAACCCTGGGAAACACTTCGCACGTCAGATATAGGATATAGGTAAAGGAAGTTTGCCAAACGTCCCTCTACCCCCGGACATGATAATGTATAATTATTATTTTAGATTTTAAAGCAATGATAAATTGCATTTCATAAGTACAATTCGATTCTTAGTAATTTTTTTTTTCTTGGGAAATTCATAAAATGACTTCTGTAAAGTACAAATATAAAATTAATTTGCTTCAAAAAATATCTTAAAATACATTTCTATAATATACAAATTGTATTATTATTTTTGGCGTTATTTAAAAATTTAACCCACTTGCTCCTTTACCGTAAAAAAAATAGATACGTAGTTACACTGTAAAAGTATGTATATACTAAAACGTAAGTTCTACACCGTATAGAAGGTTTTTCTTAAAACAGGGAATCTACCGGAAAAATCGAAAAACGTCATATTCAAAGTACATACTAGAACCAATTAGTTATCGATAATATTGAAACTCCAAAACTCCTACTCTACTTATTCTGGTCGAAAAGTTATTTCACTCGGAATCTAAAATATAGAATTAAATTAAGGGGACGCTATACCCACATTTGTTGATAATATAGCAAAATCACACTACGAAGAATTGAAATGTTGACGTTTAGGTTAAATTTACAATTTAAACACCTATTATAAAATGTAAAGAAAGGAATATTTTCGAGTGAACTTTATGGGCTGTTTTATAAAAAAAAACCCATACGCACTCGAAATTATTCTTCTCATTAAATTTGTTAATCAGTGTTTAAGCTCTAAATTTAATCAAAATGCCATAATTTCAATTCTACGTCATATAATTTTGCTATATTGCCAATTATATAGACAGAGACAGGGTATAGCATCCTCTTAAATTAAAAGTTGAATTAAATTTATGCCTATTTCATAAAACTTGGTTTGCCTTAAAAGTATTTAATTAGGTATATGTTATAATGTAATTATAATAATATATTAATAAAATAATTTAAATGTACTTATATATTGTTGAGATTTCATTATTTTAAAATTTTATTTTTATGTTATTTCAAATACTTTAAAATATTCTTAAAATATGTATACACTATTCAAAAAATAATTTTGTCAATAATATTATCTTTAATAATTTTAATATTCTTCTATTTTATCGTCTAACTGGTAGACATTTATTGAATGAGTTTAAATATTAAAACCCCTTATGTGAAGAAGTCAGCTCGGTGGAAATTAAATTTTTTCGTGTAACACTTAAGCCGTTTTTATATAAAAGGCTTATTCAAAATGCATAATTTCAAGTAGTTTGATAATTAAAATTTACAATGTTTGTAAGAGTACAAGAATACAGTAAACATTATTTACGTTTTTAGTTTCAAAACGGGAATTCTCACAGTACATATAAAACATTTTTAACATTGTCAGAAATTCGGAAACTTAGTTTAAACACCATATTAGTTTTATTATTTTATATATTATATTATAAAAATGAAGGTCATTAAGTTTTCATATTTTGCTCACGTAATACTTATTTTAGGTAAAATAGCATAAGATCAACAATATGAAAATTTCATGTTTTTATAAATGTACATGTGTGTTTTCAGCTTTATTATCCCAATCGTTGGAAAAAATAAACATGGAAAAAGTCACCGTCGAAGTTGAAGTGGATGTACCGAACATCCCACCCGCCCCACCATTGCCACCCTTTGAATTTCATAAGTACAACGTTAGCGTGTTTATGCCGTGTGGTAACGGATTGAGATCTTACAGTGTATCACAGAACAAAATTGTTCAACTACAGCCAACTCCACCTCCTCCAAGGTAAAATACTCATGATATTTCCCATAGACTACAGTGTAATCGATAAACATTTGTTATACATAAACACGAACTAAGATGATATGGACTGGTAACTATGCCACTATTAGCGGTGAGTTTTAACACGGAGTTTTCGTGGTGGGGAAGATTTTAGAAGCCAATATACTATTTACAATCTGCTTTAATGAGTGGCCCGTAAACGATTCAAGTTTTAACCGAAAAATATTTGTCCGTGAAAGATTTGGTTAGTTTAGTGCTGAAAAAATATACTAGGAACGCTCCAGCCCGCAAAATTCACCACTTAGGAAACCGCGTTTCAAAACCTGACCGCAAAATTACTACCCATCTGCCATGTCGTTTCCAGTCCATATAATCTTAGTTCGTGACATAAATCAATATACCATGTGTTTACAATCGATGTGTAATTATCGTATTATTTCAGACCATCGACGGTTAAACTTCGGGTCAACGAATTGGAGTCTAGCAGCACCAGTGGCAGCGGTAGTGGCAGTAGCATCAGCGGCATCGGTGGTAGCACTTCTAGTCCGGATCGAAAATCAACAGTCGATCCTAGCCGGAACCTGGTGTTGAATCTCACCACACAGTTCGAAGGTGTGGTGGCCTCGTCGAGTGCGACCAATTCCCCTTCTGACGACATTCTAGTCAAACCCTTGCCGGCGGAATCACCAAAATTTAGCCGTATCGCCGTGAGCAGACCGCCCGTGACGATGACCGTGGCTACCGCCACCGCAGGGAATAACGTCTACAGCCAGAAACGTGGTGGTGGAGTCTGTGGTGACCCATTCTCTTCCCAAGTGGACCGGGTTTTCGAACGCGAAGAACGCAAACAGTGTCGCGAACCCGACCAGCAGACTTCCGGTGGCGGGGGTGATGTGTCCCGGCAGAACTCGTGGAGCTCGTACGACAGTGCCGTCGTACTGCGGGACGTCATATCCAGGCACAGCTCGTGGGGTTCTTGCGACACACGCACGTTACCATCAAGAAATAGCTCGTGGGGTTCATACGACGTGCGACCGACCATGCAGTACGTCAGTGAACGTGGCGAGCGGCCTGCTGTAGTTGTAGAGTGCTCTACGGCATTGATGAAAACCGCGGACGAAGTTACCAATTATCATCCGGCAAAGCGGTCAAAGCAAAAAGAACAGCAAAAACTGTTAATGCCCAACTGTTATTCAAGTTCACCGACTCTGGGACAGGGTACCATGCCAAAGTTTGCCGACCGGGCGACAGCATCTCAACCGAATATATCTGGTCTGGGCAACAGTAGTGGTACCAACAAGCACAGCAGTCTGGTCAAGAGCCTAAAGGAGGAGTTTGAAGCCAAGGCAAGCGATACGGTGGATAAACCGGCCCGGAAGAACAGCGGTAGCGCGACAGATGATGACGGAAGTAGTGAACATGTCAAGAGTTTGCCTACATCACCCATCAGTGAACATCCCAAGGTGACACAACGACCTAGTCCGGCCGCATCCATGGAGGACATATCGGTCAGGAAATTGGTTGGTAAGTACGAAAATGGCCGGGCCAGGTCTAAGACGTTTGTGCAGGACAGTGGTTGTCCACGTAAACCCCAGCAGCAGCCGCCGGTACCTCCCAGGTTATCTAGCCTGGATTTAACTCTGATTGGCCCCCGGAAGTTTACCAAGTTCGAGTGCAATCCAGTTGTCAAAACTGTTGTGTTACCCATACAGCAGAGTGATATTCGTGCGTCTGTTAACCGGGCCGCCAACAACAAGTTGCAACAAGGAAAATCGCATCCACTGACAAAATTGTCGCTCAAACAGCTTAAGGTCAACAGTACCGTATACAACAGTATGTAAAACACAATCCTACCAATGCTGCCAAAATAAATAAATAAAAAAACAATACCAGAAAAAAATGTCCAACATTTTATAGTTATAATTTTCTAATATGTACTTGTTTTTTACTTTACTTTGTTTGAAATCTGTTATATTGACAATTCATTATCCTATAATATTTTTATCTATTTATAACTATTTCAAAATATTTTTCTTTTCCTTTTCTCCCTCGTTTTTCATTTTTTGACTAAAAATTTCTTAAGTCTTCCCCCCCTACCACCACCACCACCACCAAACATTTGACGTTTTCTAGTCAAACGCGCAAAATCATCTTAACTATTGATTGTTTGTACATATATATTATATTACAATAATTGATATAAGTTATTTGAAGGAATCTCTTCTGTCGCCATCTTAACTCTTAGATATTATAGAAGATACCAGTTACTTTTTGTTTCAAAATAATTAAAATTAAAATTGTACGTGTAATTTTTAGCGCTATGTTATGTAGTAAAATAAAATAACTCATCTGATATAATTATATAGACACTTGTATGCTCGTACGTGCTATCTCTATCTCTCTCCTAGTCTCTTCTCTCATTCAAAATTTTAAAAAACTCGGTGAAAAAACAAATATTATACAAATTATTTTACAAAGTTGTAGATCTCATTTTTTTTTTTTTTTTTTTTTTTAATCGCTTAACAAAGGCGGATAAAAATATATTATTCACTTCCTCGTGTGTGCCGGCAACCGTAACACTGATGATTTTTGGTCGTTCCGTCTTGGACACCATACACACACTATCCTCCTATATATATATATATATTTAAATAAAATAATTGTGTACATAATTTTGTAAGCTTAATATTATTATATATTGTGTCTTAAATTAAAGAAAATACAACCATTTTAAAAAGTGTGTAAATTTAAAAAATATACATATGTTATTATTATTTACCTATTATTATTTGTATTAATAAGTTTCCTGTAAAATCCCTTCCGTATTTTTGATAATAATCGATATACAAGACTTTATACGGATTTGTCTATCCCATTTTGGAATGGTTTTGGAACGTTCCACAATATTTGATCGTAGAGTAATAATAATATAAAAAGTTAAAATAACGTATACTATTATATACATAGAAAAATGAAGTACCTTGAAGAGTTTAAAGCAACATAAGAGAAAAAAATAATTCTTTTTATTTTCAATAGTATAATAAATATTGATAATATGAGATTCTATTACGATTTATTTTTACCTATAAATGCTTTTATCACACTAACTAATAGTACAAAATAAATAAAATTAAATGTATTTTGTGGTAATAGTCAATATTATTTTAAAATAATTATTTAATTATTTTGTTCATATCTGATTATGCTAAATTTTGGTCTTTTGGAATTTACAAACACTAGATGCAATCATTATGTATCTTCACAAAAATTTTGTTTTATTTATTTTTTTAATTTTTCGGTATCCATGGTATCTGTGGTAATTTATCAATAGATAGATAGATATATATATAGATATATCTAGACCAATATTGATCCCAGACACCTCAAAGTGTGGTATCAACACTCCATGAAAAATATATACATTCACATACCAGAAATTACAAAAAAAATTGATTTTCATTAATTTGTGGGAACAATGGTGATCTATACTGCAAAAATGTATTAGAGTTTTCCTCAGTCAATATTGGTTCTAAAGTGGTATGAAAATAACCAGAAAAAACATAAATTTATACCTTAAACTTAAACTCGATCTAATACTTAGATGGGTTCTCCACTTTCATCATATCACATTGGTCCAACTTCCTTTACTCCACAGTAAGCACCTGTGGTGTCTACACCCATCTATTTGTCTTTTATTATTCAGCGCTGTCATAAGATCCAAGATTGACAATAGCTCTTTTCTTTTTCACTTTGCTTCCTCCCCTCACCGTAAAAAACTATGCCCTACTTTGCTCTTGTATTGGTGCAATACAATCCATACCCCTAGCTAGATTAAAAATGAAATGTTTTTTTCCCCATTAGAAATTACAAGTGGTTAGCTTGTCGGCAAATTTCTACTCAAAGTTATGTATACCTATCTGCTCCCTTTATCAGGTCTTATTGATACAAAATTTTCTTGGAGATATTTTCTCAAAAATCTTCCTCTATCATGCCCTTAAATCCTATTATTTAACTCAAAATATATTACACTCCCTTTTTTGTTCTTACATACACACTGGATGTTATTATCTCACCCAGTTTCCTTAGTTATCCTCCAAAGGATCTATCACATCTCCCCACCACTTTAATATACTCATTTTTTAATAACCTCATATCAATAATTCACCACAATCGTTACTAATTGTGTTCATTGATGGATCTATTTCTATCGGATCTGCGAGTTTCTCTTTCTTTGTCATTTTCTGCCGAATGCTATGCAATAATCAGTGCTCTTTAGTTTTTAGATTTTGTCTTAAATGCCAACAATATCTTAATCATTTCAGATGTGAGTCTTGCCTTCTAGCTATCTTATCTAACTCATTTTCTGCTTCTTTATCTGCTCTTATTCTTATTTTCAAATCTCTAGTTCAATGCCTTCACCTCAATAATAAACTAGTATAGTTTTTATGGGAACCTTGCCACTCCGAGATCGCCGGTCATGAGATTGTAGACTGTCTAGCATGTTCTACTAAGCAATTACTTGATTTTTCTCCTTTTAAATTCCCGTTTTCTGATCTTTCAATGCACCACAACCTTATTTGGACAAATATTCTTCTCTTCCTCCATTCTACGCTTCTCAGCATTGAAGCATTTCTCCCTATAATTTCCTCTCGTCTGCAGTTCTGGGGTCTTTACCTTCCCAGGTCTCAAATAGTTGCCTTTTCCCGTTTATATTAGGATGACCATATTTTGAAAATTAAAAAATGGGACAACAATGAAAAAAGTGAATATCGTGAATAATATTCTACCAAATTGTTAGGTTAGGTTAGATGGTAAATAAGCAAAACTAATAATAGTAAAAAAAAGAGTCGTTTATAGATTGTTGAGACAACGGCATGCAATCCTCAAAAACGGGATAATCCCTCAAAAAAACGGTACGTAATGGAAGGATCACGATCAAGAATCTACGTTTTGGTCACAATCAACCCTATTACCTCTCTCTTAACTCTTCCCCTTTGTGTACTTTACTTTCCACTGAAGTTACATATGACCTTCACCATATACTTTTTGACTGCCCCCCACCGTCTATCCTCTCCTAGATTAAACCATTTACGCTCCGTGTTCTACACAACTTCTGACATCAAATAGCTTCTTAATTCCCATTCCCAACCACCTATCTTAAGCATTATTTCCTTTATCCTGAATCGACGGATATATACAGACACCTCGATGGATCCTTAATAAACAAATCAATGAATTCGACATTTTTTTTTTTTAGAATTACAATTGGGCTCTCCAAAGTCCCGCTGTTTTGTCTGCTTTTAAGTCAATTTCTACATTGATGTTGTGGCCTTTTAAGTTATTATTCCAAAAATCTAATTTTATTAAATTACTTTACATTCTCAGATATAAACATATATTAATATTATTACCACAACATAATATTTATATTATATTTATATATATTATATCATATTATACTGATCTTGCTCCTAATTTTATTCTTTTACGTTTTAGATTTTTTTAATGTACAAATCAATTATCACGTTAATATAATATGATTTGATTTATTAGTTGTATTCATTACAAGTCTGACGTCAATAATAATAATGTACGATGTGTATATTAAACTTAGCTAATATTGTGTCGAGTAGGTAGGTACGACATACTGTGTAGTACAAGAACTTTAATGCGTAGTACGAAATTAGCAAATGTTTTAATAAAATTAGCTAATTCTACATTTTTACATATTATAACGTTGATGAGAAAAATAAAAAACCTCGATCAGAGAAAAAATTGATTAAATGAGTAGTACAAAAAGCAGAGTATTTCAGGTGTTGGTGAAATTATTTATTATACATAAATATTGAAGTTAGTATAGGTATCAATAGGTAATAAAGATATTATATAATACATTAAAAAAAATACATATATATATATATAGATAAATATGTTTTATTGTATATTATTGATATAGATATATTTACATACAAACAAAAAGGAAAAATCTATTCATAAGAAAAGTACTAAATTAACGTACAATTAATTGAAAACTAAAAGAAATAAAATTTTTCTACTATTTTCCATTGAATTACCGAGAATATAAAATGCAGGTACAAATTAGGATAGCTAAATTCAGAAACTTATCCAAAATACGCAACGTTTTAAATATTAAAATGACCATCCAAAATCATTTATGAGAATTTTCTAATGTCATACTTGGAGGGATTCCCTAAAATATGGGTTGATTGGACTATATATAAGTTACTTGGAAAACATAATGTGATTATATACTTTTGGTTAAATTTAAAAAAAATATAAGAACGAAAATGTACATGATTATATAATAAAGGAAATTACTATAAAAACGGTATGTCCTAATTAAGATACAATTCATTGGAAACTAAAATAAATCAAATTTACGTTGAATTACTAAGAATATATAATGCCGGTATAATTTCGGATAATTATCATAAAATTAAAAAGTAAGCTCATGTATATACAAACTTCAGAATTCTCAAATGGCCATCTGAAATAATTTCTAGGAATATTCGATATAAGACATCTGATTTGGCAATATATACATAAACATACGTCCATTGTTATATAAATAAGCTATAAGTAAAACATAATATATTTATATAATTATGAACGATTGTATAATTATATAAACAAAAACATAGATAATTAATGTATACATAAAAAGAAAGAAGTGATCTAAGATATATACTATCTATATATATATATATATTATATGCAATAACTATAGCTATATACTATAGCTACCATACAATATATTGAATTCTAAACTAAATTAATGTTACATTATAGTACAATGAATTCTCAATAATACATTAAGTAGTGTAGCGACCCGGTGTTCGAAACACGAAGTTGGTGCCCCTTTGTGTCGGACACGACGTTGCTACCTACTACTACCTTTGATTGACGAAGTCAGTTGTCCACTTTCCGTAGGTTCGGTTAGTTTTAATCAACAAAAGTTAATTGTGTAAGTTAAAAAAGTTTGAAGACAGAGTGTAAGCTCTGCGTGAGATTAGAATAGTACACACGTCGTTGGTCTGTCGCAAGGCGAGCCCGAACGTACGTATGCGTGCAATACAAAGTAAAATCTTAATCTAACTAAAAACTAACAACACTCTCGTATTTAAGTACGAG
>JAIPRL010000186.1:152839-185550 GCA_025469235.1 Pemphigus obesinymphae
AAAAAAAAAAAAAAAAAAAAAAAAAAAAAAAAAAAAAAAAAAAAAATGGAAAAAAATGGAAAAAACAGGTATTATTAAGTATAATATTTATTTTTCGTTTTTTGTATTTTTTGTAATTTTTTTACGTTTACGTGTCCGTCATTAAATCAGCGCTACGATTTCGCTACGTCTACTGTAAATGTACGATATTATAATATATGTTACCGCCGTCAACGTCGGGCCGTCGGGCAGTCATTATCGGTATCTAATGACCGGTTATACACTCTCAGTGGTGTTCCCATATATACGCCGCATATTCTCGAAATCTTTTCTTTCAAAATCACGGGTATACTGCGTATACTTCCGAGTCTCGAGATGAATTTGCGGAAAAAATTTATAGTTTTTGTTTGTGTATTGGGCGATTCATATCTCTAATTGAAAACCGAATAATATATATTTTTGGTACGGAAATTATTTTCCGTCTACGAAAACTGTGCACTACCACGGCGTTCGTTGTTTATCGTCGAACAGAATCGACGACAGCGTATTTCAGTTTTTTGTAGAAATTCGTTGACAACATGCATCAGTGCTCGTTTGAAGACCGTGAAAGTAGTACCTACCTATACAATGTCGGGAGACCAGAAGGTAAGGAAAACTCGCAAGTATAATAATTGCATTTATTGTAATAGGCCACTGTTTAAATACAAGTTTCTTTCATTCTGTAGGTGATCGATGAAGGATTTAAAACAGTAACCGGTGGTGCCGTCAGAGTGGAAGATGAAGTCAAAAGGGTGGCATGCAGATTTGGTTTATCTCAGTTTGAAAGCGTTATAGATTTTCGTACACGCAATACTGATTCTAGTATGATAGAAATCCTGCACATACATCACATAACAATAGCTGATTGCGTATGAGGGTTTTCCGATATGAACCTCACGATAACTTATTTAAAAACTCGTTTAACAAATTGAAAATAAGTCAGATTTGATATTCATTTTTATAAATAGCGCTCCAATTGCAGACATCAATTCACGACCATATGTGAAGGTTTGGTTTCGAGAGCATCGATCGGCAAACTTCGCATTACGTGGTGAAGAACGCGAAGAAATAGACCAGGAAAAGAGGGATGAGTACTAGAAACAATTCTTTATCAATATATTTTAGTAAAATTCAAGTACATATATTTAATATATTCAATTTTTGAAATAAATAAAAATAATGAAAATGAAAAATTGTTCGTTATTATTAACACTTCTCCCTTATATCAAGGTCATAGTCTGGAACTTAATATAGGTAATGTCATATAGAAGACCTTTCTTTTAAATTAGCATCCTAAAATTTTTGATTGAATTTGTTAAAACTGTACTGAGTATTCCCTAAACAAATTTGCTGGAAACATTATCACTTGTTATAGTCATTATTGACAATGGCTGTTTTGGTTAGGTAATGTTAACATTGTCTAGACGTTACTGATAATGAATAAAATTGATAGCGAATGTGGGTGATATTTAATTTATTTATTATGCTTAATAAACATTAAAAATTAGTACAATTTAAAATTTCATTTATTTTCACAAGATAAATTTTAGTAGGCATGTTGAATTGCATAATTTTTTTTAGATTAGATACCACCTTATATCGACCACCATGACCATTATTATTATTAACTTAACCTAACCTAACCATTAGTATATGAATATCAAACAAATCGTTGTTAGTTATGTCCTATGCGTTTACATATTTTGTACACTCTTAATAAGACAATCTTTTCCACTAATTGATATTATGTCGTACCTACTTACGAACGTTTTTATAATCTTAAGGATTTTACTTTATACTAGGTGTATTCAAAATTGTTTTGGAATTTTTTACTTCTTCCAGTTGTCTGTTATACTCCTCGACATTCAAAAAATATTTATTATATCCACGTTTTTTAATCATTACAGAATCTATGGACCTATTAATACAATAAATTATATTGTTAGAGATAAAATAAAATAAAGCGTTAAATCGATAAGCAGCTTAGGAAATACCGATAAATGACAATGCCTAAACATATCAGTCAATATCGGAAATACACAACGATTGCACTCAATGACTGGCATGGCCTAGTCATTATCTACATTGACGGTAACTTATATATTATATATAATAATTTAAACGTTTAAGGGAACGTTGTATACTACCCTTGACATTTTCATAAAATATTATAAACTAAACGTTTGACTATCTATCAAAATGTATAGTCATTTTCAAGTAGTCCGGTGACATAGTGGCGTCCATTCGGAAACGTAAGTGGGTGTCAATGCACCCACTGAGACTTTTTTAAACCCAGAATTTGGTATCAAAAATAATTAACATGATTATTATGCTTTTAGTAATTTTAATTTGCAAGTTGTATAGTTTAAAATATCCATCTTTAGATATTAGAAATTAAGCAATTATTGTTATTATTGATAGTTTAATGTTTTGGATGAATCAAAATACATAAATATGATAATGTTTGAGAAAAGTACAACAATGTAAGTACTAATATATATCAATTTATTGAAATGTGTGAAAAAACACGTTATATGCATATATTTGTTCAAACCAAGTCTTTATATTAGGTTTTTATAACTTATAAGTACCTATATAAGAAAAAGTTATAGCTTAGTTACTTTTGAAAATCATATCATAATTTCAATTGTTTAAAAACTTGAAAATTAAATTTTATGTTAATTCATGTACCTACATAAAATGGCGATCTTTAAAAGAGCTTGAACTTTTAAAGTAGGATATATTTTTTTAGCAATTTAGACTTAAAACAAAACAAAATTTTACATAGGTACTAAAATTGAGCTTATAAGTTTCTTTTCTAGATTCTAATTTTGAAGCAATTAATTTTTGATATTTCAACTAGATAAGAGTAGACATATTAAAATCTTATCTTAACTTTTGAGATGTTAAATATTCATTTTCAAATAGAACTAAAAAAAATGAATCCTTTAATAATATAAGTACTATGTGTACCGATTTAAAAAGAACAGATTTAAATTTTGTAAAAATATTTTGATTGATTAGTCATTTTTTGTAGATTATTGTAAATAATTTTTTTTATAGAAATTAAATAGTCATTATTTCAGAAATTAATATACCAAGGTAAGATTTAAAAAATATATATAAATAATTGACAAATGAAATTATTGAAATAATGTGTATGCTTTTAGCTTTAGATCTAAACCATTAAAAAATATTTATCTCCAATACTAGTAATACATTGATATATAAACATTACTGTTTAAATTTTCTCATTATTGGAAACTAAAAAGTTTTGACCGAAATGAATATTAAATTATTTAACTTATAATAAGAAATCATTAAGAGGATGTCAGAGTGGGTATTTTTAGGGGTTCGACGTAGAACATTTTTTTTTTATAAAGTTAAAAAGAAATGAAAATCCGATAATTGCCGAAAAATGTTTTAATATCATTCATATTTTTATATTTATATTTTTTGTATTGCATTTTAATAATGGTTCAATTTTATTATTATTTTTAATTGTCGTTTTTATGTATTTATAAAACTTTATTAAAAATGTATTACTTTTGCATTTCTCATTTATATGAGTGTGAAAACATCTTAAAAAGATGAAACAAAAAATGATGTATAATAACATTATTTAATCCCCTACCAATTTACTTTAATATGTGTATTTAAAATAAGTATTGCTCATAGATCATATTGATTATTGGTACCAAAATAAAGAGGAAGATATTGTTTGTCAGTAGTTTTTATTTAATACATAATATGTATTGACATTAAATATAAATTACTGATATACTATCACAAAAATATTATCTTATTTTTCGAGTTATAAAAATCATTAGTATTCTCGAATATTCCAAGCTTCAGAATTCACGAAGTACGAAAACATGTATATTAGATGTTTTTGAAAGGATTCCTTAAAACAGATTGAGAATTACATTTTCTAATATGAATCTAATTACTATTTACGTTGAATTTCCTTTTTTTCGCTTTCCATTACATTAATTTTCTTTTTTTATGATGTTTTATCGATAGTAAGTAGTTTAAATAATGTTTTATTAAAATTCAATTAACAGTATCAAGATAGCAATAGATGGTTATTTTGTTCATTGATTTATAGTGTTAATATTAAGTATATTACATTAATGATAAGAAATGTGGAATAGCAACGGAGTATTACATTTTAAATAAATCTTGGGTATAAGTCGACAAGGAATCTGATAATTTCTACCGACAGTTAATAAGGAGAATATTTGATTTATTTAAATTCAAAAAGATTTCGATTTTTTCGTAAACCAATGTGAATTTCTCTAATAAAAATTTAAATACCCGAGTCATGGAATATTTGTAATTTTTATCGATTTTTCCTTATTATTGAAATAAACACAATATTTTTCGTTTTGTTTTAGTACCTACTTATGCTGCTATACTGATTAATAATAATAACAATAATAATAACATTAATAACAATAATAATAATAATAATAATAATAATAATAATAATAATAATAATAATAATAATAATAATAATAATAATAATAATAATAATATTTTTTGATTTAATTACATTAATCTAGACTGTATAGTTAGTATAATTTATAATATTACGATAACGCGTCCGTATAAAAAGAAATTAAAAACCTACCTTTATGAAATAGATGAATTAATTTTGTACGATTTTCACGTAATTTCAAACTTTACTATTTGCGTGCGATTCGTGATTTTAAATACACATTTACTATTGGTGACGAGGAGGCGGAGTACTTCCGGTGCATCCCAATTATACGTGTAGTGGATATAAATTAAAAATCAAAACAGCCGAATCGCGTGCGAAACAGCCACGGAATGGAGTTTACAATGCCGAGTGAATAATAATAATAATAAAAAAATAAATAAATAAAACAAAAAATAAGGAACTTTATAGAGTACTATGACTTTCATTTATTAAGAAATTTATTTATGGAACTAGGTTGTTTATCCGAAAACTCTGGCGTTCAACTCGAACGTACCCATAAAAACTATCGCACTCAATTCTATAATATCTCTGTATATTTTCGCACGAAATTCGGGTACAACACCAGAACTTCACTACTTGAATTTTTTATGAACCTAATCGCGGACGTGTATATCTGCGGAATGCACGGTAAATGCATTTTCCGAATGTGAACGAAATTTTCATTTTTTTTTTCATACATATATATTTCCGCCAACGAGATTGGTGTGAAATCTAATAACGCGTGAAGTATAGCCACTCGATTTTCCGATACGGGAAATATTATAGGTAAAAGATATATACCGTATATATGCGGATTATTTTAAATTAAACAAATCCGATTATGATGGTATTTAACGGAGCTAGAGAAATACTAAAAATATTTGGGTGTAATTATTCAGTATAATTATACATATATATATATATATATATCAGTTTTAAGTAATTAACAGAAATAATATTGTAAGCCGAGATGCATTCATAATATCATAATCATAACGAAAACAATATTTCATATTCCATACGCATGATGAAATTGATGATGTATTGAAAAAAAATCATAGCTTTATGCAAGTATTATAATATATGACCTTAAATATACAAATAATCAATAATTATCGTTTTGCATTTTTTTTTTTTTATTTTTACTCCAATACAATAAATTACCTATAAAGTGTTTTTTTTCTCTTAAGTTCAGAAATTCGACTGAAGTTCGAATTTTAGATACGTAACTACATAATATACTGTATACACTAATGGAAAATAAATTATCGTTGTTTCGTTGTTAATTTTTAAACTCATCAATACGAAAGTTAAAATATCGAGGTATAAAAACTACAAATAATTATTAATAAGTCTTTCAAAAGTTTCAAGTCTTTATTTTCTGTAATTAAACATTTGATTTTTTTTTCTTATTTTAACTATCTATATTATAGTTTATTCGTTTGGATTTATGTTTATTATCATTTTCAATAAAAACTTCTTTAAAATTTAAACTACACATTAATTTACAAGTACAATCAATACTTTTAAAAAGTATTTATAAAATTCATTAATTCTTCGAAACAAAATTATTATTAAAAACCTAATCATGATTTCTATTAATAGGTACCAATAAGTAAGTCAATATTTTTGTATTTATAAACATTTCATTTTATTTTTTCCTTAATAAAAAACCGTGCAAACGAATTTATAGGAACTGTTAAAAACACGATGAATTTATTGCCACTTATAAAATTAGTTTTGACGTTGAAGAAGGTATTATAAATAAATAAATATTTATAAATAGATCAAAGAAGAAAACGGATAAACGAAACCTAGTAGAAATATAATCGAAAAATATTGTAAAAAGAATATTCCGCATAAAATTAGGTTTAATATATATTGTTTTTTTGTATTGAATCATTACATATATGGATGCAGGAAAAAATGATGGGTTTTCGTTTCAGGAGAGTACTCAAGATTATGTATACATATTATACCAAATTTTAAAACTATATAATTTATTTCTGCCAATTATAATTTTTTAATTTAATTTGACTGGACACTCATAGTGCATTGTAAGTTAATATTATTTATATTATTATATTTTTATATATATAATATATAATATTATTATTATATATATATATTATATATATATATTTTTTATATATTATATTATTTATTTATATTAAATCGTAAAATGTATGAATTATAATATTATCTTCTTAAACAAATAAAATATTATACGTCCATATGAAAAGTTATTTGTCAAGATTGTTCATCGAATATTCAAATTAATACCTACACTAAATTTAATTGTAAATAATTATAGAGTAAACGTAAAACAAAATTTAAAATATAATGAATATTATATTTTGTTTACTATAACGATACATTTTGACGTTATTCAACAAATTTTTCGATTTCAATTTTATATTATACTTATATAGATATAGAGTATGAATATTTTGACGAGTCCTGAAGGAGTTAGAGCTTATAAAATTATTATTTTTTTAATAATAATTCATCTACACTCAACGGTATATAATATATATCTCGATTTTTTATCAAGAGGAAGTTACACAATCGATTTTCAAGAGCTTTATAGGAAATTTTTATGAAATTTTAAGAAAAATTTAAATTAAACAAAATAAAAATATTTAAATATATTTTAAAAGTAATTTAAAAATAGACCTGTTTCAGTACCATTTTTTATTGTTGAGTAATCGCGATATTTATGAAAAACATTATAACGCAATTCAAATGCCGTGTTACTTAAAAAAAATAAAAAACGTAGAAACAAAATTGTACCACTGTTTGAATGATGTGAAGTTAATCTATGTTTTGTCGGAAGCCGATTTTTGAAAATCGAATTAACCAATTAAAAATATATCATAGCAAAAAGACGTATTTGGTAAATTTTCAATTGTAAAAAACATTTTTTTTTTTTGAAAATCTAATTCCAACAAATCGTCAAAAAAGTTTCATCTTTCAAACAGTGCACAATTATACAGTGATGTATTGAAAAAATGCATGAGTATACGCAATTCTAAAAAAAATTTGGGTCCCAAAAAAATTGTTCTTTCGAAAATCATTTAGCTTATATTTAAACCTTACAACTTTCAACTTTCTTTTATTATATTTTTGCATTCTACTGATTAATTTTAAAATTACATTTTTAAAGGTGAAGGGGTTATTTGATGGAAAATTCATTCTAGCTAGTACTCTAAAGAGGTCATTTTAAAAATTTTCCAGAAATGAATTATAATGACAGAAACTTGAAATTTACAATTAGGTACTATTCACTATAGCACTACCTATATTGATATGGCAGAAATATCGAAACTTTTCAAAACGATATTTTCTTGTTGACCATTTTTCAGTAATTTTTTTGATCTAATTTTGAAATGTGTTATTTTATTCGTGTATTTAAAATTTTTCGGGTAAATATTTTCCTGATAGAAAATGATAAATATTGTAATAAGGTCAATTCTTAATTTTCAAAAAAATCATTTTTTTTTCCGCGTGTTTTATAATAATCTCGAATAGTTGTATTATTTATATTTTTCGTATAAAGTACACGGTAGATACTGCATCCGTGCATCCGTGTATCATAAATTTCCCATAAGCTACACTCCATGGACAAGAATAACGAGTTGGATGAACGCCGCCGTATACCGTCCACAATACACCGCTGATTATTTATGTCTCGATATGTTTATTGTGGCATTCGAATTACGAAAGTACTATTTCGCTACGAATATTCGTTAGCGCAGCGTCCTCTTAAGGGGCCTCCACACACCACACGATTCTAAGGAGTATTATTTAGGCAATTAATTATACTTTCTTAGTGTGATTTTGTGTTTGTGTGAGGTGTACGGCAACATTAGTGTTTGGAAATTCGTATCAAAAGTACACGGGCTGCCATTACACGCACTCTCGTGCACACGTCAGCTATCTATTTTATAACCACGGAAAAACGTAGATTTTTCACTCAAATAGACGATAATTCCACTAGAACGTCGCAATGAGTAGGCACCTACGTAAATTTTAATTTTGATGAAAATATTAGTATTTTCCGTAATGTTTACACGAGGGAACGATCGAACCATTTTTTTTTTGAAAATCGTTTCTATTTAATCGGATATAATATTTATGTAGAAAATGTTTAATAATTAAAATACAATTATTATTATAGTATAACAATATAGTATGTAAAAATGAAAAATGTTGCTCGACAGTTCCCCCGAGTAAGTAATGTGAAAAAATCTATGTACGTTTTTAAAATCGTTATCTCGGAGTACCACCACCGGGAACCGTTAGAATTAGAATGAGTAATTTTTGACCAGAAAAAAAAAAAAAAAAAAAAAAAAAAAAGGAAAAAATGATATCGCCGCAGAGTGCTCTTAAATATTTATTTGACACCCGGCCGCCGGTGTGCCGGAGTCGGCTTTTTGGTATTCAGCCCGCGACGGCCGTGTATTATACTCGTGTCGTCAAAACCGCAGAAAAACCATTTGACCGTAACGGATTATAATAATAATAATAATAATTATTATTATCAAACGCGATCGCGGTCATAATATTATAGTCCTCTCTCGGCGAACGGGCCCGGCACAAAAATAAGTGTTTTGATGGCTATCGTCGCTATGACGACTAATTGAAAAAAAGCACGAAGACCTAGTGGAACCCCCCCCCCCCCATCACTATTGACAATATATAGGCTCTCAAAAAATCCACTCCTTTGAACCCACTCGCCGAACCACACGTGATATCGACACGACCTCCACAGAAGTACATAACATAACCTTGACTGTATATATATATATATAATGTTTTGTGAGGTTTGTTTGACTACATTTTTTATTATTATTATTTTTTTTTTGCAGAAATACCACCCGATCGTGACATTCCAGTTTTATATATTGACAAGACTATCGATTGTTTTTTTCGGTATTATGAGATTATTTCGGATGTAAATCGCTGTACTATAATACAATACATTTTAATACATTTCTGTGGGACACCCGTGTGTTTTGACGTACACGGTAGTAAAGTATTATTTAATTAATAACCGTCATCGTCTATGAATAGTAGTGGCTCGTTTAGTAAAAACAAACATACCTGACCGGCCAGTTATGTGTATTTTTGCATTGCGCACCCATTCTCCGATCTCTAAATTGCTGAACGATAATTTGGGGTTTTTTTTTTTTTTTTATGTAAATACAGTTGAAAAATACAGAACAAACGTTCGGTGTGGCGTTTTGCGGACGAACGCGTAAAATAAGAGGACATTGCGTGAAAATGGAGTAGTTGCACAACGTAGGTCATCATAATATATCGAATATGTGGAAAATGATGATTTATAGTAGTGCGCGATATAGAGTGCAAAACGTATTTCGTTATATTATACAATACGCGATATAAGTCGTTTTGTACAATATTGCACGTACTGTTTTGATCAGCAGCGTACTTTCAATTTCTCTCTGGAGGCAGTCGGTTTAAAATAACACATATCCATAGAAACGTCCTCCTCCGCCGCCCACTCCCCCATAAGGCTCTATAAATAATTTTTATACAATGTGGGCCCCCGGCGAATCCCAACCGTTTTCCACCAAACTGACCTAGCGGCTAAAAACAATTTCGGCTATTTACGGTGTTCTAATTTCAATTTCAAAAACGGTTAACGTTTTTAAATCTTCAATATACGTCCACTTTGCACCGGCACACAAAGCGGCTTTCCCGTTTCAGCAACTGTTTACAAGAAAAATCCGTCACGAGATTCCAAAACTGAGTGGCGCATAGCCTCTTAAAAATAATCTGTTTGCAGTGGCCTTAATATGATGTTATTCATATTTAATGCACGTTTTAAGTATAATAAACTATTTGACGGTATATGCACAAATAATTCCTAGTTAGTTGACATGTGTATATATATATATTTTTTTTTTTTTGGCTCCCCCGAGGACAGAGTTTAACTGAAAAACCCCTACCGCGTGTACGTCACTGATTTCGTTGCGCGTTTTAATTAAACTCGTAGTTTTAGTGCATTACAATTGAAGTAAAATACGTCATTGACTAAGTCCGTGTTTATTCTCTTTAAAATTTGTATGTATTAAAACAGTTAAATCAACTAATTAAATCTAATTATACTATTAATATCTTATTCATTTCAAGCAATTAAAAACGTAATAAGATAAAGTGGGAGTGCACATGATAAGGAAGCAACTAGAAAGTAATCAAATACTGTAAAATGAGTTAAGTACGCCAACATTATAAAAACGAGACCATTCGTATAGATATAAATCAATGTCACTGGTTGTTTTATGGTTACAGCCTGTTTTTAACCGGCAAATTAATTTAATGATAACAATAATTTATTTATTTTTTTTAATGTACATAGCTTGTAAGTAATATCTTTGTGTATTAAAAATAATTTTAATAATTTTTCAACATTAAAAATACGATCTAAAATTTAAAAAAAAGTCTGCATGCACCGGACATTCTTCTAGTTAAATTATATTTATGTATTCATGATTAATACTATGATTCTCAATTTATATTCATTAAAATAGCATGGCGTTTTCACTTAAGTTATCAATGTTAGCATAAAAAAAAACCATACACGCAATGAATTTATAATTAATGTTGATTCATTTTATTGTTAATTTTTAAACATATTTGTTATTGTAAGTAATATTATACACAAACTATTCTCAATGGTAAAATCATGTTTACGATAAACTGTTAAAATAGGTGTTTAAAGTATTTTTCGAGTTAAAATACCCGCCTATTATCAAAATAACATTTTGGAGTAAACCTCATTATTAATTAAAAAAGTGCAATAAGGTTTACTCCATGAAGTTATTCTTAGTTGATTTGATTATAGGTATTTTAACTCTAGTCATTTTAAAAACCTATTTTAACAGTTTTTTGTAAACAGGTTTTATTAATAAATATCGCGATTATACAACAATAAAAAGTGGTACTAACACGGTACTGTTTTTTAATTATTATATTTTCATTTATCTTAAAAATTGCCTAAACAGAACCCCTTGAAAATTTTGTGTGCGATGTTCTCTGTATTAATTAGACAATTACTGCTATACTCGTATTGTTGAAATCATTATAATATAATTCTATAAATTTACTTTTGAATAATTATTTTTGTTCAAGGAACAATATATTACAAACACGTATATAACTAATGTGTTTTAATTTATATATGCATAAGATGTATTATTCATATATGTAATGTGTATATAAATACGGAATAATTTTACGAGTACATTAGAGAGGCGTTTATTATTATGTTTCCAATTATAATAATATGTCCGTGGTATTTGTTTTGCTCGTCTCTCTGCTCATTTTCATATTTATTCAGAAAATTTCTCTTTTGATGACATTATATGTATATATATATAATATATATATATATATATTTTTTTTTTTTGATTGTACGAAAGAATCTTTTTAATTTTTATATTTTTATTTTACATTACAACGAATAAGAGTGATTAAAAAAACCACCACCATTGTCTCAGTTATCCGAAGTAAATTATAATTACGTAACGTGTTGTTTTTTAACAGTGGCAGGAAGCACAGAACAAAAAAAGAACGAAGGATGTACGCTAGTCGAGTCTCAGCAGATGATGAAACGTGCAACCGACATTTGCACCTTTCTATTCTTGGGCGAAAGATTTAATAAATTATACTATACCAATTTAACACCACAATTAAAATGGCAAAATCTTTTACAAACATCGCAAATAGTTTTGTCATGCATCTTTTATTTTTTATTTTTATCTTGGTGAATTTTGATTTTTACATTTTTATAAAACTTGAACTCGATAGAATTTTATTTTCATTTAGGTATAATATATGTTTATAAGAACTTGGTTTTAAATTTTAAATAAAGTCGGTTTATGGTTGTATCACTAATCACTATATATTACTATATTACTATATCACTTAAATCAGTGGTTTTCAACCTTTTATATTTGATGTCTCCTTTTTACCAACAGCCAGATGGTCATTGGTTATTTCCCCCCAACATCTATAACCCCAAAAATAATATATTTAATAATGATAATTTTATAAGTTAAATAAAATAACATCATATTATTATAAATTAATGAACTATTTATTAAAAGTAAAACATTGAAAAAATAGTTAAATAAAATAATATTCAGAAATATTATTTATTTAGAAAATTTTATTGAAGTTTATTAAAAATGCATATTGGTGTAAAATTAAACATGTCAATAAAAATCTATAACTGTTTGTTTCTTGCTAAGTTTTTTATCCGTGAAAACGTTTTTAAGAACGTGCAATCGATTTCTTTCTTTTGTTTTTATTTTCAAAAGTGTTAAAAAAACCTGATTTACAATGATATATGAATACAAACGGCTTTTTATGTCATTTTGGATAAGAATTGAAGGCCAGAATTCTATTAGGGATTTGAACGAATTTCATACAAAATCTAAGTAATCTCTGTTGAGTTCTGCAATGTAACGTTCAAATTCGTTCTGTAAGGCAGTTATATGTTTCAAAATTTCAGTTTTTAGCGATTTTGGTAATATTCCAATATCACTTTCTTTGGAAAAAACGAATGAAAGTTCTTCAAACATCGCAAAGTAATGTAATTTAATTTTTTTCCAATTTCGTATTTTGCATTTAAAAGTATTTTTAAACATATAGTCAACATGTTTGATTATATTTGTACTTGTACCTTACATTTCTTTAAAAAATGATTTGAGTTTATCTTAATTAATATAATAATAAATTAAAATTAAGATTTTATGATTATTACGATTATACTAGTTGAAAAATTCGCTAGGGGCGCTGCCTACATGACAGAGGAGCTAATTTCCAGTAGCGAATCGTGGGTGAAATATCTGGTGGTGTACAACCAAAAAATACTACGGATTAATAACAAATATATTAATACTATTATATTATGTTATTTTCCCTAAATGTCGATATAATAGGTAGATACTGTAATAACGAACGTGATGTCTTTTATTTTATTAAGAACATACCTACATTCATATAAATATCATTAAATTTACTTTACCTAGATGAGTGATATCCTGATAACATCTGAAAATGGGTAGATAATAACTGCACCAAACGTCGTTACGACAAACGCCCACAGAATAATTAGATAAACATAGTTGGTGGTTCAAATTAATTTTTTGTGCCGTACTATATAATTTATACGGTATATTTTTCCCCGGAGAGGAAATAAAATACAACTGCGGGTGAGTAAACAGCGCATCGTATATGCATTATTCAAGTGTGCACAATGGACAACGCCGCGGTAGCGTCAAGACAGTGGCCGAGATCACTATATATAATCTATCCATATATAAATCTATCTGTATGTGGCCCGTGAACAACCGGCTACCAAGCAGCAATCAACAATACAGCAGTGCGATACGCAATATATAGGTACAATAATAATATAATGGGCATAACAATTACCTAGGTACTAAAACAGCGATAAATAAATAATAATTTTATATATAAAAAACACGCTAATTTACTGAAGTTTTAAGTGGTTCACGTGCGCCTGTGCTCCTTAAGCCGCTACTGCTAATTTCTATGATTTTATATAATACTGTTTTATTGTGATTTTACGAAACTTTAAACTTTTTCGAGGAATTTACATAATCAAATACAAATATGTATAGATTATAAACAAATACATATATTAATAAAAAAACTATTTTGTAGTTTAATGAGAATACGTCTTATACGGAAGTTTATTATATTTCCTCTGTGAAGTTCATTCACATTCATTGCTAAATTCTGGTGACCTTCTTAATCGGATGAGATATAATTCGGCGTGTCTGGCGTAATTGACGTCGGAGTGGGAATTTGCGTGATTTTTGGCCGTCGCCTGGGATGGGCTGGGAGGCGGGAAGTAGAGTCGGGTTATACATGTAACGATGCGCTCCGAGATTTTCGCCCCCCGATAACAATATTGTTCGTGGGCAAAACGATTTCCCATAATGTTTATTTGGAACGTGCCCATTGGACAATTTATACGTTATTCTCATGAACTTGAGGGGAAAGGAGACTAGATGGACATGGGAACTGGATGACCTTTGGAGGATCACTGGCCATCACTGCTTTATATTTAAGCTTTCATTGTATTTTAAACTGTACCTACTGTTTTTATATAGCTTAGCCTGCAATTTTTTATAATAAATAAATCACTGCATTGCATAGAACTATAAAATGCATAAAAAAAAACCAACCGAACCGCTAAAATATTTATGACATCGGCACGGTCGGCCATATTCTCGTTAAAAAATAAACTATAATTGATTCGATTGTCGCATAGTGCCGTGGTTGGCCCGCGTCCTGTGCATAATGGTATCACGCCGCACGCAGTATCCACTTAGTTATAAACAAAGTACTAAATAGTTATATAGACAATACATTGAAAAATAAAATTTTCATTATACTCGAACATAATACTGTATATATTTTCGAAGATATTCCGATGTATTTGGCAGTTATTTATACCGACGGCATGTATATTCCCGAAAAATGCAAACACGTACAATATGTCAATGTATTAATTACTAAAAAAAAAAAGGTCGATGATGTCCCTTACAAATTTGGGTAAAACGCTTCTTATATGTATTTCGAATATATATATATATATATATATATTGTGAATATTTGCGAAAAAATAATTCAGCTGAGTAATATGTATTCGAATACCTTATAAAAATGATATAATAGTATTTTCAAAGTATGTGGAATAATTCACAAAAAGTATTACAAATGTTTTTAATATACTAATAAAAAATAAAAAATAAATCATTTAAAAAATTTATTCCGAATACTGTACTCAGAATACTACTCAAGTATATAATTGCTAGTTATGTAAATATAATATTTTACGAGTATAATTCAAATCGTATACATATATTGTATTTTTAATAAAATATGTATAATATTAATTTCATAATAAAAAACATACATTATTTTTCATACCGAGATAGTTTTAACTTTTAATAGAATTTTTTATTGTTTAATAGTATGCGTTAATAGTTTGAAATTGTGTTTTTGTAAGTCTATTCCTGACCGAATGTACGTGTAAACTTCAGTAGCTGGGCGTAGTAGGTACCTACACAATAATTATATCGAAAGGGAAAACTGAATGGTATATTTAATGTAAAAAAAATGTAAACGATTACGCTCAATAGAATAGAGGGATCTTGGATTGCAGGTTAAATGTAGGCCAACAAAAGTAAATGTTATGTTCCAATAAACATTGGTTCTTATACAAATATACAATTTATCTGCATCTGGGAAGCAGAACGATCCAAGTCCATTTTTTTTAATGGAGATATTAGATAATATAATATTATAATCCAAGTCCTTAGTGTTCGCCATAGTATTGATTAATATTTAAAGTCCAAACGATTTTAATGGACTTGTAAATTGTATATTATAAATCCAAAATAATATGATAAAATATATTCAAAAACTTGAAATTTCTTTGGAGAAAAATCATAAGAAGTTTTTGAAATTTTAAGGGAAAAATGCTTGTAGGAATTTTAGGTTTTTGGTTCTACTGACAAGTTGTTAAAATAGACTTGGATCGATATATGTTTCTCAGGTACAAATAATATAATGAGATTGTAATAATATGAGTATCTCGTTTTATTCACCTAGAATAACGTTTTATATTGTTAATGTAAATTGGTATTCGGTGATAAATTATTACTTTAAAAAAATAATATATAGAGATAAACTTACTAATGTATTTTTAAAATTGTAAGTTATGTATTTACTGATTGAATTAAAATAATAAAAATAGAATATATTTTCATAGTGACAATCATATATAAAAATATTTCATTATGTGTTTGAAATGGTATACACACCCTTTTAATATTATAATCTTCGAACTATGAAATTTCCACTCAGTAATCTGAAATTGTATTTATATGTCAGTGACCCGGTATGTAATTCGATTGAATAAGTGCTGAAAATTGCACTGTTTATATTTTTCCAAGGCTGAGTATTAACGAGTTAAAAAGTTAAAAGTCAAGTTAATTTTAACTTTTTAACTTAACGTAAAACTTGAATTTTATATTAATTATTTATTTTTACATTAACGTAGATACGATTCTGTTTTTATGAAGTAACAGATATTTTTAAAGATATAAATGTGGAATTAGTTTTGTAAAATATGTTAGTTAGAATTGTAATTTGTATAACAATAAATAAGTTTAAAACTAAAGAGATAGTCATTATTTACTGTATGTGGAACAAAACCTTATAATAAAATCGTGTATTTATATTTATTGTTAAAAGAATGTAACAACTACGGTATATAATAATGAATGAGCAGGAATTGGGTATTATTAAATTATATAATGGATTAATCCAGAAGACAGGAAAAGTTTAGCCGGTACGTATTTATTATTATTCACTGAAAAGATGTCTGCAACACTTTGTCGGTGTATTGAAGATTGAGAAAATCTGGAGGAAAAGGAGAGCCTCTTGTGCATATACATATTATTATATGCATTATATTATTTACTTTTATTGTTTCTCTGTAGAGTATATCGTTTACGAGAAGTTCGGTTCACGCGATTTTCTCAATTTTTCGTATATGAGAAACAAAATTTACTCCAAGGTGTTTTAATGTACGATAATATATATTTATTGTGTATAATAATAATTACAACCATATTATCATACATCTGACCAATATTACTATCTTTTCGAGTTTAATTTTATTATTTTAGATGTAGTATCATGTAAGTTATATTGTTATGATTACTAAACAAAACCAATATTTTGTATGGAAGAGGCATGGACGACGGAAAAGGGGTTTAAGGGTTCGTGACGACTCCTCACTCGAGAAATAAATTGAATAAACTCAAGTCCAGTCGGAGGCACAAAAAAAAAAAAAAAAAAAATGTACAAACTTTTTTTTTTTTACTTATTTACCATTTTGAAAGAAGTATTTCGGAATTTACTCGACAAACTATAAATTATTCAGCATGGTAAAATCAAAAATTTAGTAATCTTTTTTGGAAAAATAAAATAGTGAAATTACTCTGACGATCCCTCACAAATATTTTTTAACACTGACCCTGGGAAACAGCGCACCATTTACGAAACTTGTGGTCTATTTATTTTAGTGTCATTGATTATAAAATTTAAAAAAATTAATTATTTAAATTAAAATATCATTCCCTCTGAGAATACCTATAGACTATAGTATGTCGTTTTAATTTTTTTCTCAGGCTACTTACTAATTTCCATTGTCAAAATATAAATCATATAACTTTGACGATTTTGTCTAGCCCGTTCTTTCTCATTAATTTTATGTACAAAATGCTTAACCAAATAGATGGGTTTTCATAGAAGAGAACATACATTTTTTATTTAATTCCCCCGGTCGCATGTGTATTTTTTTTATGGTTTTTCTCACTATTATGCGTTGGGTTTGCGATTTTTCCATTTTCTGTTCATTTATTCTGTACCTCGCGTTATCCAAAGCCACGAAAAAGAGTACTCTGTATTATACCATTATTGACTATATTTGTGACCTTTGTGGTTGGTTTTTTGTCCCGTAGATATCGGAATTTCGTTCTCCAGGCGAGCCTTTGTAAACGTATTTCAAATCATTATACTTCCGTAGTATTTTTTTCAATTTGAATTAACTTTGTAATAAAATCCTAGTACAGTATTAGTCCGATCGACTAATTTCCGGGTTATATATTTTATACACTTATTTACTGGAAAACCCATAGAAAGACTATTTTCTAAAAAGCGAACGCTATTTTCTGCTAAAGTCGGAATTTTCTTAATTTTATCAATAATAACCGATTATTACGTATCTCAACAGTGTACATAAATTTACTTCCCTATTCAAAACGTATCACACTCAAAAGAAGTTGCACTTATAACGTATCGCACTTAAAAACATTTTGCATTATAACTCACATCTCACACTCGTTAGAAGTTGTACTTACGAGGTGTTGCACCCGGTAGAAGTTGCATACAATACATTTTACTGTTTTGGTAAAATTATGTATTCATATACAAAGTAGAAGAAGAGCAAAAGTTATTGATTATCATGTATATACGCAACTAATTATGGTATAAATATTGTATAAATTGTAATAATATTTTATGGATATATTTATTTAAATTTCGATTTATAATTTGGCGATATATAGTGTACGGGAAATTCGAAAACACGTTTCGACAAAAAATTTGGTTCAATAACTTAATAATGTTATCAAGATACCATTTGATGATATTTGATTGCGTTTTATACATATAGTTTATGGGTGACGCGGAAAACGAATTTTTTCTTTTTGTTTGGTGATACTATTTAGTAACTACTTCACTGGAACGCTGGTTTCACCGAACAATTTTCATTGTAATATATGGATTTAAAAAAAAAAAAAAAAAAAAAACATATCATTTTTTTGTTCACGATGCAAATCAGATTCAATGTTGAAAATACAATATACACACCACAAGGCAGTAATGCGAGTTTAATGGCGATTCGGAAAATTAGTGTTTACGCGCTTTTTGCATTACAATTCGTCCGTTCGAGAAATGCGGTAGACGCACGCATACTGTGTATACGCGCCGTTATAATTCTGTTTCGAGTTTTCGCAGGGGCGTATTTCTCTCAGTGCCGTGTATATATTTTAAACACGTTGCACCGTTATTTATGAACTCATTTGCGCCGTATACTTCGTATATATATATATATATATATCTATTACAGCAGTAGTCGTGACAACGGCGATATGAGCTTTTAGTCGTACCTATGTGTAGATAATAATTGATCGGATAGTATACATTATATGTGCACGTCTCCGTGCGTACAGCTCCCGCCCTTTATTCATAGCCCGCGTTCATGTTTTCGTGTCTTTATAATGACATTATTATAAGAGAAATCTTGTTCGTTTCAAGTCGCCGTCTGTGACTATTGCTTACATAGTAGCGGCTCGTGGGTGAAACATCTGGTACTGTAATAACGAACGTCAACAAAAATCCATTTTGGAACATACCTATATTCATATAAAACATAATTCAATTTACCTTATGCCCATATAACCCAGATAAACGATATTCTGATAACATCTGAAAACGGGTAGATAATAACTGCACCAAACGTCGTTACGACATACGACTACAGAATAATATTAGATATACATAGTTGGTGGTTTAAACCAGTTTTTTGCACCATACTGTATAATTTACACGGTGTATTTTTCCACGGAGGGGGAATAAAATAAAACTGCGCGCGAGTAAACAGCGCATCGTACATGCATTATTCAAGCGTGCGCAACGGACAGCGCTGCGGTAGCTTCGTGACAGTTGCGGGGATTGAATACCACGGCAGTGGCCGTCGAGGCGTCGCGGTCACCGAACAGCAACCAACAATACCCGCGGTGCGATGTGTGATAATATGTACAATAATAATATTGTAATATATATAATGAGTACTTGTGACTATTTAAAATATTCATAGGCACGAAAATTATTAAATAATAATTTTATATATAAAAACACGCTAATTTATCGAGATTTTAGGCTATGCTCCTTAACACGAGCCGCTACTGATCGCTTCGCAATAATTCCACGACGTGAGGAAACCGTGTCATGTGTATATAATATTATTCATACTTACACGCATATGTAATATACGTGTATACAACTAACCGAATTTGTATACGCGAGACAAAATTTTTGGTTTTTGACCGCACACTGTGACTATGTGTAATATACTATAGATTGAGTTCGAGACCTATACCGGGCACTTTTTTTTTTAAGTGAGACTACTTGTAAGTTCGACACTCCTTTTGAGTGCAAAACCTTTGCGTTTATAACTCGGTTTGAGTGTTTGTAAATGTAACTTTTTTTTGATTACAACATCTCATTAGTAAAGTTAATTTTTGAGTGCAATAATTGTATAGTTACCTCGGTTTATGTATTTTATCGGAAATAATATTGTAAATATAAAAAGTTATATTGTAATTTTAAAAATATTTCGCTTACGGCGGAAACTAGCGTTCGCTTTCTAGAAGATCCTAGTTCACCCTTAAAGTGGTGTTTCCGACCAATAGGTTGATAAAGTAAGTAATCCGAAAATTGATCGAACACACTATTCTCTGATATAACTCGGGGCATGGTGAAATATATGGACCAATGTCCCTTTTTTAAATTATCAAAATTATTAATTTTTTTTATAATATTTAAGAATTTGATACGCTGAAATTTTTTTTTTAAATTTCAAATAACCTTGAAAGTTCGAAAGTTCAAAACGTAATATTTGACCTTCTTGTACCAAGCCCCACAAATATAAATCAAGATTACATAATCCAAAAGCCTTCACTTAAATGTTAATATAGTTGGCGACAAACCCAATTTAAACTTGTTAAGTAGGTAAACAGTTAAATTGGAAAAATATTAAATTAATGCAGTTAAGAAAAATGATTTTTTTTCATTTCCTATTTAGATAATCAACAATTAGAACTTAGAATTCTTAAGATTATTCAACAATATTTTACAATATTGAGTATATTACAATTTTTTTTAAATATCATGTACTATACATTTAGGTCTACTACAGTAATGCTAGATTTATAGCTACAGCTCCTATAGCCGTCAGATTTTAGCAAGAATCAATCATAAACGAGTATTTTTTTTAAAATATCAAAGCTGTAGCTTTAATATAGTATATGTATAGTATTGTAGCAACAGCGAATCTAGCATAATAAGTATTGATGAGTCAAGATAAGCCATGCTTTTAATATAAATTTACAATTTTTTACAGTTAAAAATTGTATGATATCACCATATTAATTTCACTATCATAATGATTCTTTTCACGTATTCACCTAATTTTTTTCTGTGAATATTTATCTTTTTAAAATATTTGCTTTTATGAACTTGAATTATTTATTTCACTACATTTTTCCAAAAATCTTATAATTTTTCATTACCTACTTAATTTATATTATTGTTTTTATTTATATGTATTTAAATTTTAGATATGCAGTGTATTTGGAGATAGTCAATACTTTTTTTATAATATTCTGCACTACTCCATTTTCAAAAACTTTAAATGCTAATAAATAATTAACTCTCTGTTCAATATTCGATATTAAAATATCACCATTTTCAGAAAAATATTTAAAAATATTTTTAATTATTGAAAATAACATTTGATTATTAATTTAATAATGTAGGTTGCAATATAAGAAAAGTAAGAAATCTACAAAATACAGCGATAAAAAATAGTATAAACTTTTGACTTTTTATAAAATTAGTAAATAAATAATAAATCTCTGAGAAATATCACGTTTGGCTTATCAAAATATGGTGAAGTTCATTAATACATTATTTACATATTGTAAAAGCTTGTTGAATTTCTAAACATAATTTTAAACACTATATATATCCCAGTAGTGTCCGTCCGTCAGTCCGTCTGCTTGTCTGTCCTTAGTTACTAGTAGGTACCTACATAGTTACGAGATTGTTGATTTATTTACCACGGAGATAGATATTATTCGTTTTGTTTCACAATAATTTTAGATTTTTGTTTAAAATTATTTTCATTTTTTTATTTGTTATTTTTTCGTTCAGAAGCCGAGAATTTAGTACGCTCGCAGTGTGAGTTTTCCTAACTTGTTTTTGTTTTAAAAAGTTCATGATAACTACAGAGACTTAATACAAATATGTTATCTATATAAAGTATAATTTTGTGTCTCATTTCTAGTTTGCAATGTATATGAAACTTTTTAACTATAGTTACTGCCATTTTTTATTTAAAAATTTTAACGTAAAATATACCATTCGTGCAAATATAGGCATACATATACATTATATATATTATACGTATACTATGCATATATATGTATATATATATATATATATATATATTTTATAGGCATCATATAGTATACATAATATTATATATATGAACATATATAATATATTGTATTACATATATTTATCATATCATTCATAATCTAGATTATACGTTAAAAAGAAAATTAATTGTATTCGTTTTGAATAGTTTTCTTATACATAACCGTTTCAGTATACTGTTATCGAATTTAATACATTTTAACAGGAAGTAAAGAGAAAATAAATTCATTTTACGGGTTTATTTATGTTTTTTTTTCACTCTATTTTTTCGTAACATTACCAAATCAAATGTTAGTTCACATCAAACCACTAATACTTTGTTGGACAAAAAGTCTTTTAAACAACGATATTGCATAGCCTCAATAAGTAAAATATAGGATTAATATTTATATACAAGATATTTATTTAATTACGTAAAAGAATCTACAGTTCGGTTGAAAAATTATTAATGGCTATGGCAATTTAGAATCAATACAGAATTTCTAGTCTTCAAGTGTTTATGAACTAGAATTTTTTTAAAAATTTTTTTGTGGTTTGATACTTCCATAATATAATTTAACATAAATTGTCTATAGCAGGATTTATGCAGATGAAACCATATCGGAACACAAAGTTGGCTTTGTAATTCTTAAGAAGACAACAAGTAGTTATATAACATAAGCTTTCTAAAGTAGGTAACCATTATTTTGATTGTTGAAAATTATGCAATTTATGATGCAATCAAGTTAGTTTGTTAACTAAAATTATAAACACTCTTTCATCAAATTATCTATACATTTTAGACTATTCTTTGAGTACTTAATTAGTGCCTTAAAATACTATTCCTACCAATGACGTATATAATGAAACTAATTATTAAGTCATTCATAACAAAAATCAACTTACAATCTATCTAAAATCGGCATAAAGTCAATAAAATCAATTGGATAATAGCTATCAAATATATTCCGAATTACTAATTATTATTAAAATATTTAATTTAAATTTCAGATAAATTCAATTGTACATTTTCTTCCTAAGGATTATTTCAAAAAATGTTTAGGTTATATTATTTTCCAAAATTGATATATATATATATATATATATATGTATACTATTTAAATCTATCTAAAATAATAAGATACAACTATGCTTTTAGATACTTTTGCTTAGGTATTTTGAAATAAAAATTTCGGGATTGAATTTTTACAGTTTTGGAAAAAGTATGAATTTAAGCGGTTACTAAATAAAAATTTGTTGTTTTTAATAATAATTCCTTAAATCTTAATTTGCATGTTTCAACTGAAGAATATTTTATTGTTATTATTGGATACTAATTGAATTGTTTTTGAATTTAGAATAATCGTGTTTTATATTTGAATGTAACCTACAAAAGGTTAATTAAAAAATGAATAAAAATTTGTAATTTATACGATTTTTTAAATTATTTTATTTTATTTTAAAGTGAACGTGTTGAATTTGAGGTGAGTCAGTATTTGAAGTTTTTAGAAGAGAAAATTTAACTTGAAAACGGATTATTTGTTGTAGGGAAAATATATTATGGTGTTCTATAACAAAATCCCTATTATACATTTTAGGTATTTAAGCCCTACGGTAATACGGTAGAAATAATTATTTAGTAAAACTAGGGAAGTTAAAACTATAGGTATATATTATATACTTATGATATTTTATACATTTATATGTTTTTATTATTCGATATGTATTAAATTGAAGTATTGTTTTAAAATGTAGGTTAATAAGTACTATTTTGTAAATTAGAACTTAATTTATCAATTGTATGTCAACTTCGATATTTTACTTCGTGTTGAATTTAAGAGCATTATTATTAATGAATTTTTTCTTAAACGCTTCCTTTTTAGTACATTTAAAATTATTATAGTATTTAATTAATTTGATACATAGAAACCATAAAAACATAAAAACCATGTTAAATATATCTTGTATTGAGATATTTTAGGTACGTACCTAATGTTTTAATATAATATAAAATATAGGGCAAAAATACATTTATAAAATAAAATGTCTTTGTATTCAACTATATCAATACATGTATTTATTGTCAGATAAATCATCAAAAATAAATTAAAGATATTAGTTAATACTAGGACCCGGATGTCGATGCCCTAAAAAACCTATATAAATGCCTTAAAAAAATGCATTTATTACTTGAAAAATTCCCTTAAAAAATGTAATTTATAATTAAGAAACATATATAATACCTATAAAATTGTTTTAATTATTTAATTATATATTGCATTAAGTATAAAATGTATTAGATTTATACAACGTATTTTATATTATTTCTTTGCAGTTATTCTCGAACTTTTTAAGTTGTAATGTACATTTTTAAAACTAAAATGTACGCAAAAATGTTAAATTGTAAGTAAAGAAATGGATATTACGTAATATAATAAAATCTCGTATTTTTCGTGTGGTTAAAATTTTTGAAAAATTACTTAAAATTACAAAAAATGTCTTTATTATGTCAAAAAATTCAGAATAAAAATTAGTTATTTAGATTCCTATGTTATTAAATCAAATTTGTGCCTAGGAAAGCATCGCCAACCAAAACGTTTCAAGAAAGAAAAAAAAATGCAAAAGTTATCAACATCCGGGTCCTAGTTGTTACCTATAATTTACCTACTAAATATGTAGTATAAAGATAATTTTAGAAGATTATTTTATGTTCAAAAGAAATATTTATAATTTTGAATTTATCTAATAATGAATAGTTATGAATTTTTATAAAATTGTAATGTATTATTGTATAATAGAAAATAGATAAATCAATATAATAGTTTAAAAATCAGTTTTACAGCTGATTTCTTTAGAAATAATTTTGGACGTTTATATCAATGTTTAAATGTTTTTTTTTTGTTCATATATACTATATAGTATTATAATACGTTTGGAACGTAATATTTCCCAAGAGAGTTAGTATACACTAATGGTCATGTATACGTTTTATTTTTTACGATCCTCTAAAAAGGTACGATAAATCGAATTAGGACGACAGCAGTGAAATAGTTGTATTTAAAACGAATTTTGTCGCGTAAAGTTGAAATACAGGTCAAAAGTTCAACGAATGTATTTATTTTTCTTATTTACTTTTATGTCAGTTAAATTTGGATATGATTAAACACAGGCATGATAATATACATTCTGGTGCATTACTTCGGTTAGCATATAAAACTTTCACTTGTAAGTAATGCGTGTGAAAAATATATATGTCCTACAACTTTATTATCCAATTTTCAGTCTCGTTAAATAGAACTTCAAAATAAGTGAAATTTCGAATGTATACTACATTATCAAGTTATAATGCTTTACTTTGACTTTTTGACTTAGTTTTGAACTAAAAAAAAAACTTTCGGTATACTTAGAGAATATCAGACCTGTATATCAGAATAATAGATCCAGGGCTAGGGCAAATTGGGGCCGTGACAATCCCTTACCAAACTATAGGTCAGCGTCCTATGTTCCACTTTTCATTATTTTGTATTATTTTAGTCAATTGTGTATGAGTTAGATAATATACATTTTCAAAAAATATCCTGACCGTGGTTTTCAAGAACAGTTTCAAGAAAAAGTTACATTTTTTCATAACTATTATTACTTTAATCAATCAATATTCAATCGTATTGTATAATGAAATAATTACAATTTTATCTGAAAATCGTTCGGTATTAATGGATTTAATTTTATAGCAAAAGACCATCGTATTTTCATACAATATTGAATGTATTATAGATATATACTTTAAATTTAATTGTAAATAAGAGTATTAAAATTAATTTTGGTTTATCAATTTTTGAACACAATTTTCGAATTTTTTAACTAAATAAAAATTTTTTTAATTTGAATCAAAAAGGATCAAACTATTTTTTATTTTTTTATTATTATTTCGTTCACAAATATTCGTTTACTCTTAAAATTAACAATATTCTTAATTTTATGGCTATTTTTCATGTATTCTATGATTTTATAATATAATACTGATTATATTGATTATTTTTATACTGATTTCAATAGTGCTTTTGACTTAGTTAATCATGAACTTTTACTTAAAGTTCTTAAAGCATCTGAGATTTGGTGAATCTCACTTATCTTGGTTTGGCTCTTCACACTAGATATAAATAAGTTAAAGTATTTGGAAAAAAGTTCAACTTACTCTTGGTTTTATCTGGTGTTCACCAGGATGGGCATTTGTCTCTCCTTTTGTTTTCTCTACTATAGTAAATGGTTTAGATCATATTTTGTTAAACTGTAAATTACTTCGTTCTGCTATTTTTTTATATTATATATTATTTAATATATAATATATTATATATTTATTATTGTATGTTAGATATTGTTTTCTAATTCATAATAATTTTAGGTTATTTTCGATAGTTTTCTTTTATACACTTAACCTTAAGAAAACTATTGAAAAAAATGAAGAGTAACGAATTTTTTTTTGAAATCTATGGAAAACATTGTACTCAAAAATTCTCACATAGCGTCAAAACAATACGACAGTAATTATTTTGTGTACATTTCTAGTCTTTGTGTTTAATTATTTTCGGATTTATAACGATTTCGGATTAAGGGGGTTTTTTTTAAATCAGAACATTTAATGATTGATAAGTCGTAAACTTTACTGGCCACAACTCCTCAAAAATGTTTCTTATCATTGATTTTGAACATACCCATATAATTAAAGTAATTTCGGTAAAATTTTTCAGTTGATAATTTCCCAATAATGACACTAGCGACATATCGTCCTTGTATATCAATTATCTCATCTATCGAAACCCAAATTCGACTGTTCTCTATCTCATTCCTAATTTTACATAAAACTTCATTATAGCATAATGGTGAATAGTTCTTTCAGAGAGTCGATTTATCTGATAATTTGAGTTTTAAATATTTTTCAAAAAACAATTTAAACTGTGAATTTTTTAATTTAAAATGAGAAATCGTTAGCCATCATAAAATGACATAAATCTTTGTTAAACTGTATTTGTATTTTTGATTATTAGTTCTGACCTAATTAAATGTATTTCTTATAAAACGTTGAGTGTACTTTTTTGCTTTCAATCTGCAATTCGATGTATGTTTTGCAGTTTCTAAATGTTGTACTATTTGAAATTTTCTGTTACATGACACATTTACACGACAAAAAGTACAAAATAAAATGTTTCCGTCTGTTTTAAATATGTTTGGATATTCATTTACATACTTAGATGCATTATTTACTTTAGGCATTATATAAAAATGCAAGACCAATGTTAAATTTTTTAAATAAAATAAATCGTAGGTACACTGTATACAATACATGATAAATGGACAGATCAAACTTAAAGTAAATTCTGTGTTCCAATACGTATTGTACCATATGTGTACATATACCTACTGTTATCTAATGTAATCGCGTATAGGTATTTATAAATTTATCACAAGAAAATCCAATATTTTTCGTCATTCGTCGATAACTTATCAAAATACCTTATTAATTATTATGATTATTATTATAATTGTAGAATATGCAACATTTATGCAACTATTCAGAAATATGCAATTAATATGTATGTACACTAAATTATGCAAAAAAAAAAAAATGTAACCACAGAATCTACACATTACGAAACGTCGACGTTTATAATCAAAATTATTTTAAGTAAATTTTAGAAGAATATGCATTTGCATATAAATCTGGGCCCTAATTATTATACAGGATGATTTGAAAAACACGTCATAAAACTCATTGTTATTACTCAATTTGTACTTTTTTTTTTTTTTACATTACATATTTCGATAATATTATAATACCTATGACATTTTTGTAAAATAAATAACTTTTTGTGTATTATTATTTTAGATTTCATACAATATTGAAATTTCAATCTCTATTTTAACTTTATGTATTACAGTGAAATGTCTTTTATGAAAACTTTTATGTACCTATACATATTTATTGTTTATGATTATGAGCGTATTCAAAGTTTACAAGAGGTATTCGCCTATCCATTTATTTTATCTAAAGTACTTCAAACTATTGTTACATATTATTTTGTATGGTTTGTTCACAAACATGAGAAATAGTTTTCAGAGGGTTGATATTGAATTGAAACAAGATTCATTATAATGGCTATCGGGATATTTATAAAAATACATTTAGGACAATATATTAAAATGTTCAACACTTTCCGTAGGTCACTAGGTATAACTTATATTTTTCAAAGCTTCTAAGTATTTTCGACACCAAATTTGAATAGGTCTATTTTTTAAAGTAAATTTGACTTTAAATTGTGGTTCTAAACATAAATGGACTCAATGAAAGTTATTAAAAATTCTTTATGATTGAAAAATATTTAATCATGAACTTATTGATTTGAACCTGTATATTTATTTATTTTATGATACCTATTTAAAAATGCTTAGTGTATTTAATATTTAGTGGCTTAATTTTGTTTACAGATTTGTAAGCGCGATTCATGGAAGTGTAATGAATTATCGTCTAAAATTTGTTTGAATACACAGATGCTACAGTGATCTTCAATAATAATTAATGTTCATTATTATGTCTAGACTGAAAAATAATATCTATTTACATTGGTGTATCGGTTCAATCAAGACATCCAATTTATTTTGTATTGTTTTGTAGTTTTTTTTATTAATAATATATTCAATTTCAAACTAAAGTGAATTTTTGTAGAAACTGAAGTTGATTTGTATCTTAATTAAATTGGCATTGGTACTTTTCAACAAACTATAAACTTTGTTTACCTACCTTAATGAAAGTGTTTTTTTTTTAATGATATTCTGCGAAATATTTTGGAAACCCTAATTCTCGGTACTTTAGGTTTCTAAACATAAGTATAGACACCTAATAATCCTCTTTGTGTCCGTCCGTAGTTACTATAGTACATAGTTATGAGTCTATTCATTTAGTTATCTTGGCGATATGTAGATAGTTATGAGAAACGTTATTGATATTAGGGAGATAGATATTATTGGTTTCGTTTTATAATATTTTTAGATTATTGTTTAAAATACGTTTAGAAACCGGTAATTTAGTACGTTCGCAAGGCGGGCTTTCCTAACTTGTAATTATTTAATTCATATATTTAAATTATGTAAATCAATCACGCTGTTCCTGAAAAAGTACGATTCAAACGAATCTAAAGGATTTATTTACCCAGTGTGATGTTACATGTATTTTATATTTTCGTTATAACTTTGAAATTGTGAAATTTGAAAATTGAAATATGGAATTTCATTAGATAATGTATTAAATATATTATACTACATGTATTAATAGTTCAAAAGCATGTGTAGATTTAATACAGATAGTTTAATTGTGTATTTTTTTTCAACAATAAGTTCATTATTTTAATTATATTCACATACTGATATTGTATATTAGTTTTTGTTATAAATATTTAATATAAGTTTTTGAACAACACGATATTATATTTTTTTTCATGTTTTTTAAATTTTAATTAAAATGATTATCTGTTATAAAATCAGATTTAATATGTATTTTTAATTTGATATTTTTGTGTGACTAGCATACAATTTTACTCAGAGTATGTTTAATCTGGGAATTGTAAAACAAAGTCCACCGATGCAAAATGTTTATAGTTGGTAATAAAACACACAACGAGGTTACTTAAATGATGTTTACTCTTGATATTTTTGTGCTTGATTACAGGAGAGGAAAAGTGCAATCAAAGGTTCTCTCGTTAGTAGAGAACATCGAGACAAGTTTGATTTTATATACCTATCCATGACAACAGTCTAAATTATTTTAGTTTACATCGGTTAGAAAATTTAAGTTTTTTCTTCCATGAACATTTTTCTGTATGATCGATAATTTCAATTAAATATGAATTTATTTATCACACAAACAGAGTACCCAGTTGAATATTGTAAATATGATTACAAGAATTGTAAAAACTTTTAACTTTTAAAATAAATATAGAATTTGTCTTTAAAAGATATTGTTGAATGTTTTGTTAAAAAAATAATTTCCACTATTGATTTCAATTTATTTTATTCGAAAATAATAAATATAAATGATCGAACTTACACTAATCCATATAATTTTTTACCTACGAGTATTGTTTTTACATTTCAATTTTATTTTGTTTCATGTATTAATATATAGCTACCTCAGTTCAAGGAAAGTCATACAATTTTAATAATATAGGTAGGTACTAAAGTATAAGGGTTATTTCAAGAAATTTATGAAGTATTTAAAAAAATATAAATAATAATAATATTGTATATAACGACGCTATAAATATAATAGAAATAGAGGGTCTTACGCGTATTCAAATTTTCAGTTTTGTCAGTTGGTTTATACTCTACTGTAATAGAACTGAAAATTTGCCGTACTCATGAAAATGTTAAAAATGCGGATAATATATTGGATAAGTGAGATTTATGGGCTGATAATAACCACCAAAAAATGGAAATATAATTCGTTTTCATTTAGATAAACGTAAAAATATATAATTATATTATATATTAATATATTATATAATAAACTTTAATAACATTCGTTTTGGAATGCTAGTGGACTGGAATTATTATGAAGAATTTAGCTTTTATTTCTACCCAACTTAAAAGTGTTGTATTATCATCATTAATAAAAATCATTACATCCGATTCAAAAAGTCCCTGCTGATTCGTGAACTAGCTCCGCGAACATAACGATTCAACCATGAAATACGTCTTCCTGGAAGAAATATCAGAAAGGCAATAAAAAAAGAACAAGTTATCGATTTTTAAATATCTCACGGTCGACTACGTGTTTTGGCAATCCTAGGGATTTATTTTCTCTGTTTACCTGCATCACATATCTCAAGCGGGCATTTGGGCGTGGATTCTAAATCACATTCACAGACTTACAAAAATTCAATTGATTTTTAGATTTATAAATGTTAATAATTTTTATGCAGTTTCAAAAATACCCCAAGGAAATATTTGCTACATTGAGTATTTAAAATTTTTATCCCATTTTTTTTCTATTAAGATATAATATAAAACAAAAATCTATTTATATAGATTTGTATTATTATAATGTAGCTATATTAGCTAATGAAATGTTAACATCGAATGATTAAAAAAAATATATTTATATATGTGTTAGTATATTTAACTTTAAATTGTAAATATTATGTTTCTTATATGTTAATTGAGGATATTAACTCTCTCATGAAGGTTAGATTTAATCAGATTAAATGCCTATATTAAAAAAAAGTTGTAAACAAAAAAAAAAATATATATATATAAAACATTATTGTAAAACCAATAGCTTTCTCGCTTCACTCAGAATCTAAAAGTATGTTTTATTAAGGTAATTTAGTGAACGCGATTTAATTTACGAAAGTTTAATTAATTGTGTAAATAAGATAAAGTGGACTATATAAATTTATAGTTTTTAATATTTTTTTTCAACTTTATTGGGTAAAATAATTTACAATTGTCACGAGAGTAAGGTATGAGGTAGTTATTTAAAACACAAATATCTAATACTTATATTTATTAAAAACCAAACAATTTAATTTCGTTTGTATCGTTCATAATTTTATAATATATATCATACATATATCTAAAGAATTTATAAAAATAATAGGTAATATAGTGTTAAAACTGCAGGTAAGATTGTTAAATACAATTAAAATCATATAAAGTATTTTGGTGTTATTAGGATTTAAGTTTCGAATAAAACTATTGTGTATAATCGACGATAATATGACATTTTAAACGTTATTTTCCTTTTATTAGGCTTATGGTATTTTCTTCAGTATTGGTTATGAATCATAGAATTTAGAAAAAAATGTTTTTAAAATATTTACACACACAAATTATGAAAAATATAATGTTTTTAAGTAAATATTTTATAAATGGCTTTTTTTATCGTGAAAAACATTAAAAAAAACACATGTTTTTAAAACATTTGAAATCAAAAAAGTCATTAGAGAACATTTTGAAATACTATTTCTAAAATGATTTTAAGATACTAAAATACTTAATTATGGCAGTAATCGTATTATTATGTATTTTACGGATATAAAATGATTCTTCTATTTAGCTACTCGATGGTTGGTGGCATAACCTTATCATCAATTTCCTAGTATCTTTTTAAATTATTACTACCGATCGATAACAGATGTATCTATATATGTAATAATCCGTGATAGTAAAAAGCAATAATATCTCAACAATGTATCTTAACAGGCGTGCAAAAAAAAAAAAAAAAAAAAAAAAAAAAAAAAAAAAAAAAAAAAAAAAAAAA
>JAIPRL010000187.1:0-49177 GCA_025469235.1 Pemphigus obesinymphae
GGTACTACACAACTCTTCCTCCAAGCTTCTGGAATTTTTCCTTCTACTAGTATCTTATTAAAGAACTTTGTCAGCCATTGTATACCTAAACTTCCTAATACTTTCCATACTTCTACTGGTACTCCATTCGGTCCCACCGCTTTCTTATTACAATAATAATATTAGTATATTAAATAAGATTTTAGTGCTAATTTAAAAACATTTTTCAGTTTTTTTTTGTTTTTGTTTTTGACAAAATAATTATGAAGTACCAAACTTAATATAATTAATATGGTAAAATTGCCTTTAAAACTTAGATTCTTACCGTGTGTCTACCCTCGTATACGGACTACCAGATAATGTTCAATTGCAGCTAATTGAATTTGGATCTTAAAATATCTCAGCCGGAAAACAAACACATGAAAAAACCTCAAATAATGATCATATTAATGGGTATAACTTACAATATTTTGGTGTTCAAATACCAAAACCTACATGAATGTGTTGGGCAAAATAAGATAAACAAAAAAAGACTTACATATTTCTGTTTTGAGCTACGACTGTTGAGATATTGTTAAAAAAGTACAATTTCCATAAATTACACGCCAATATTTTTCTATACCTACTTAAATGTAAATATAAATACAGCCAGACATTTCATAATTTTTTTTCATACATATTTAAAGAGCTACTATCATCAAAAACCTATTACTTTTAGTTTAATGTAATATAAATATATTCTTTTGAAGAAATTTGATTTTACATTTGATTTTCATTTGATTTTTTGCCGGATGATTACAATATAATTATTTCGATTTTTGAAAAAATACGAGAAAGTAAAAAACGTTTTATAAGCGGTTTTTACTGAAATGTCAATAACCCTTTTTCTGTAAAAATCATATATACTTAGGGATTACAATCAACAATATATGATCTATTTTTTACTAGATTATAATTTATTGTAAAAATGTTTTAATTTAAAAATAAATTACATTATTTATGATTTTACGTGAATTATGCGACCATTATATTAATAATTTTACCGTCCATTTAAAATAAGCAAAGAAATATACCTCGCAAACTTTATTGTTTACATTGCAATGTAAAACTTTACAGCGTGAGAACATTCGGGATAGAAAATTTAAATTTCATATCGGATGCCAAAGAATATACCAATAGTAATTTTGCATAGGTGTCTATCAACCACTATTCCCACCAATCACACTTATTTCGTGTCACTTTGATACCGCTGACAAAATATAACAATGTGTATGTTGTTTTTTTTTTTTTAAGTATTTTATTTTTACCGGTTAAGTGTCCGTATTATAAATGTGAAGTCCACCAATAGAAATGTCTAGTTTCATCCATGACGAACACATGATAAATGGACTGTGTCCCGATGCCATAGGCGTGCACCAAACCAATTGTTAGCCATTTGTACATCGCGTGAGTTATTATTGTTATTGTTTGGCAAACAGAATGCACCCGGTGAATATGAGAAATATTGCCCGACGGCAGTTTTACGCGTTTGTTTTAGCGTGCCAACGTTTGGCTTGAAAACGGGAGCGCAGTTATAACTGCAGCAGTAACTGTACGGTAGCAATACTGTACACGGTAGACGGGCTACAACAATTAAACATTTTCACAGATATTACTGTATTTACCTAAAACGAACGATTTTACCATCGGTCGGTCGGAAGAGGAGGACTCGGCAATGGCATTTCCGTTATAGTCCGCAGTAATATATATATATACAATAAAGCCGGATGACAACAGCCGTGTGCCTACGTCCATATTTGACCATTAAACCATATTATAATGGTTTTAATTACAATTTACAGAGGGGTTTCTGCGAACGTCGGTACTTCCTACCGTAGTTCCTTTAAATTCACTCGACGTATAATGTTAACGCCATTGCGTCGTCGGATCATATATAGATCAGCTATAGATCACGTTAAATAATAATCAACTACCGTAGGTTTTATCAATAAACATTCCGAACGGAGATTACTACGGTAGAAAACATGCCGTACCTAATAATATTATATTTTATGGTCATCCGCCGCCAATCACTAAAACAATAGGTATAAACAATACAAATCATTAATAATAATCGGCTAGAGAGAATCTAACCGATCTACATTGCATCTTTGTACTATTTGTAATGTATTATATATACCTATATAGAATTTATGAATTACGATACACTACGTTATTATATTATGCATGTGTTTATAATGATTTTTCCTGTTTTCATAATGAAACTAAAATATTAATATTAGGTAGGTACCTATTTTATAATATAATCGTATTTAATTTAAGGCTAAAATAATCGATAATGTTACATACAAGAAATTCAAATACTAAAATATACGTATAGAAATTTTATAATATTCATGCTTACATTATATGCTATGTTTAGGTACACTCAATGAGACCACCATAAATCACGTAAATCGCGGACTACCTACCGTATGTTCGATTGCTATTATAGGTTCAAGTTTGTTTTAAATTCAAGTTTAATGTGGACCCTCTAGTAAAATAATAAAAATAGTAATATTTACTATCTAACTCTATAAAAAGTGCATATTTATAAATATAAGGTGGAATTAGAAATTAAATAAAAATATACATATATTAGTTTCACGGTAATTTTGAAGTAGGTACATGTGAATAATAATAATATTATCAAATAAAATTTATAATTATGTTTATTTAAAATAGATAAATGTTTACTGATATTTGTCGTAAAACATATAATTTTATAATATTATAATAGTATTTATCATGTGTCTCTAGGCATTTAAGAGTGCCTTAAATTACTTTACGGTCTGAGCCGGCTATTTTGGCTGGTATATTATAATAAAAGTTACATTTATATATATATATATATATATTTATATATAAAATATATAATATATAATATATATTATAAAATATAACATATCTAAAAATCTATAATGAAGCATTGGACTATTTTTGTGAATTAAAAATATTGAATTATAATACATAATTAAAATTACTATAATATTATATTGAATAATCGAAATATATTGTTACATATTTTACATTTGAATGTTAAAGTATAAATAATATTAATTGAATATCATTATATATTTTTTAAAGAAAAAAGATTATAAATAATAAATAAATTGTGTGAAGTATTGATTTAAATAAGAATAAGCTCTGTTCAATTATACACCAACTTGTTGTGATATTTTAAAAGTTACTACGTACTGTTAAATCGTGTTAATTTAGAGATTATTTAGTTAATCCTAACAGTGAGGTAAATTAAGTTTTTTTTTAAATTTTATATTATTTCTTTTTTTTGTCATATCAGATTATTCAGTCATTTTTTTACATGCCTTGACCTGGCAGACACGTCAATAAATCAACAAAAACTTTTCGAAAAGCGTTTCGATGCAAGTTTTGTAATTATCGAAAACAATGTTGACAGAGTGAATTTATAAGGGTGTGGAATTCGAGAGTTTTTGATCACAAAATAAAAAAAAAAAAAGGAATATACTATTACATTCCTAGATTTTTTAGATTGTGAAATAAACAAGGTTAACGTTAAATTTCAGAAAAACGTTAGTTGTAATCTCAGAAGAAAACTTGCTCTATTGGAAATTAAGTGATTGCCTCATTCATATGTCGAAATACTTTCCTTGTAAGATTAAATAAGATTAAAAAGTTTAGATAATAAAATAGTGTACAATATGCTTACATAGTGAATAGATCTCGAACAGTGGTATGACATAATTTGCAATCCAGTGTTTTTGATTACAATTTTATTAAATAAAAGTTAAAAATACCTAAAAATATAAATTAATAATAATAACACTTATAAAGTTATAAATTTATCACATTCATAAATATATTTATTTATAAAAAAATAACATCAATAGTATGATCACTTTTGAGATTTTATATTGAAATATTACTGAAAAATATATGTCCTAAAAAAATATTAGTTACAGAAATATGTATTTTCTTACATACAATAAAATTAAATTAATTAATCACAGATTTGGGTTTCATTTAATTTATATTTATATAAGCCATTGTAATATTATTACGGCTTATAAAGTATATAAATAATAATAATAATAATAATAGATTAAACAATATTAAACTGAGTATAGCAATAGTAAATGGTTATCAATGTTAAACTAAATTAAATTACAAAATTTTAAAAAAATACTATAAGTATACAGTTATATTTAGTCATAAATTCCAAGTCTTACCGGATTTATAATTATTCTTCCTTTTTTAGCGTTATTAGTTTCATTTTTATTTCATTATCTCTCACATTTTTATACTTTTTATCTTCGAATTTCAATATTGTATACTTTTTAAGTACATATTATTCTTTTTTTATCCTTCACAAAATATGTTCTGGGCCATTCGTTTAATCTACTGCTGCTGTGAACAATTTTTTTTGAAAATGTGTCCTGTATTACAATAGGCTCATTTGGTTTAAATGATTTTCCTTAACTAGAAGCCGTTTTATCATACTATCATACCCTTCTACATTTTTTCTTTTGAATTTTTTTTTCTTTAGAACAGTCTATAATATTTGATTTTAAATTATTTTTATTAAAACTATTAATTTTGTTTCTTCATTCTCTACTTTGGATGATCTGTCTCAAAACTATGATAATCCTAACACAGGAGTTTTTCTAAAATTGAACAGATATATTATAAGATATATATATAAATATATATATATAACATGTATTCTTTTATTATTATTCATTTTTTCTTAATTTTACCATTTTTTTTTTTATTATATTATTTTGCAAATTTAATTCTAGGAATTTGTTATTTCTAGCGTAATTAGGAATTGATAATGGAACAGTAAAATGCTATTGTTATAAACGATTTTTAAACACTACTGCAGGATTATGTTTTTGACGGTTAATTTTATTGTTTAAACTTACTAAAATTAACTGCGTGCAAAACATGTGTATACATACTGCAGTATACATATAATACATAAATAGCAATAAATAAATCTAAATTTAGAATCTAAAATATTTGTACAGTTTATGTGTATTACGTTATTTTTTGATGTTGCTAGTATGTATATATAAGCAATATATTGATCCTAGTATTCTACATGTATATCATTATATCATTAGCTTATTTCTTTCCACCAAAATATTATCAAACTTATATGTGCACTACTTGTTATTTTATTAATGCAATTATTTATGGGTGTATTTTAATTCACTTTTGATCCTCACTCTAATAATATATAAAGTATATTGTAGTAGAAAAAAGTATAGAGAATCAGTATTGGCTCGTATAATGGTGCACAGGAGCACGTGAACCATCCAAAAAATGTATATAAGAAAATTGTTAGATTTTTATATAAATTATATTTTAGTTTTTGTACACGTAGTTGGTAATTTGAAAATTAAAAAAGAAAAACGTTTTTGCAGGTTTTGGCGTTGGCGAGCGTGTTTGTTAACAATTAGGAGCACAAAGTCGTTGTGCACCGGCCGGCCGTACTAATATTGTTTACATTCACAGACACGTTTACGGATAACACACGGTATTTCAGAACACATTCAATTTGTGCACCAAACCTATTTTCATACAAGCGTCGTGCATCACGATAATCTTCAAGACAACAAAGCCCCGTGCAAATAAAGTAAGTAATACCTATTAATAATTATTTTTAGTCGCAACTAGTATTTTGTTAAAGCTAGTGTGCGTGTGTAAAGTGTTTCTTACATCAATTTATTCTTTATACGAATATTATTATTGTTTATTTTTTATTTTATCATACATTATTAAAATTTTGTATATTTGGTGCCTATATTATTTTAGTATTTACTCTAGTATTTTAAAATTATTTTTATTGACAAACAAATCATAACATTTTTTGTGCACCGTTTTATGCAAACTCAACAAGCCGCCACTGTAGAGAAAATATTAAGTTGAATCTGGTATGTTTTAAGAAGGTAAGTGAAAGAAGCGGTAAAATATATAGAACATATATGTTAAAGAAAAAGAGGGAAGATAAAATCGAAAAAGATGGGATAGGATGTGATAAAAGTGATATTATGAGAGATGATGTAAGTGAAGAGGATATGGGAGATCCAGTTAAGCGAAAGTTGAGGACCCGGTTGGATGACAATAAATAGTTGGAATGTGTCTATGTTTGCCTTATTAATCGTATATAAATTGTATATACATTCATTATTAATTATGCATTAAGATTTGAAAACAGTAGATAATAAAATAAAAGTTTTATCATTTGATGATATAAATGCTAATTTTTAAGACCATAAACTATTGGAATAAGATAAAGTAGCAATATAAATTCAATTTCAGTATTTCGCTAAATTTTAATCTAAAATATGAAAATTGATAAACAGCACGCATAGAATATATTATAATTTATAATAATTTGGTATAATTTATTTGTTTTGTATTAGTTATAATTTATAAATAATAAAAATTAAATTATAAAACAGCTGTTTAAAAATTATGTATCGTTGTTTAGTATGTATCGGTAAATATCATTATCTTACAATGCGTCTACATTTAAAATCTTATTAAATCGTTAAAAGGTATTTACTTTTTTTTATAAATGAGTTATTTTTCTAATATTGAATTTATGTATCTATTTATTTTTTAGTCATTTAATATAATTCAATCTTTTTTTATACACTGAAATATACAATAAATTATATTCTAAGACGTGCTTAGCAAAATTATATTTAGGAGATGATTTTTTAAGTTTTATTTCTGAAATATATTCTATGTATGGAGCTATGAAACTTTTAATAGTTGTTTTTGTGTAAAATGTTGACAAAGATCTATATTAAAACAAAAACAAAACCTCAAGATAGGGGTCATCGATCCAGTTGTATCGGATGGACGATTACATATAATAAATTGGATTTAAATAAATTACAGTGAAAAAAATAAAACATTAACTAGGTAACTAAAAATAACGGTAGGTAACAAAATAGGAAAATATAGTAGGGATGTACCGGCCAAAGTATTGTAGGCGTTTAAAAAAAATATATTTACCACGTGTCATGATGTTGCGTGACACCCGTCCTCTGCACCTCGCCGATGCCGGGCGATCCCCATCTCCGGGTGGCACGATTGTAGTTTATTCCATAATGATCAACAGATACACTATGGAGGAAAAAATTTTCATGGAAAAAAACAGTAAAACCGACTTATAAAAAAAAAAAAACACTGGCGTGTAGTGTTCGATCCGGCGGTCGGGGAAGGAGATAGTGACCGAGACGACGAAAGTCGGTCGTCAAGTCAAACTTTAGAGACGGCGGTGGACAGGGGTTATTGTCCGGTACATAACTAGTTTCATTTAGGACGATATACGCGCGGTGCGTGCCGAGGGTAGGGAATATACGTCCGTGGAGACGCACATCAACCAAATGTTAATATTTGGATATCTAAAAATGAAAACTAGGGTAATATATTTGACCTAACAATACATATATATTGATAAACATTTTATATTGACGATATAGCCCCGGTGATAGAAGAACAAATCTTTGATATCAGCAAGACAACTCTCTGTAAGTATAAAAATAAATGTATATTATAAAAAATAACAATATATATCAAATAACAATTTTCTATCTAAAAATATCCGATTTCTACGACCAGTAGTTTGGGTTTGTCGTTGAATAAAAATTGAAACTCACTTCCTTATTGTCCCCTTCATAAAGGTCAAAATTTTAAAATATATTAGCATACGTCTGTCAGTAGGGAATATTCACATATTACATGATCAAAACATATACTTGAAATTCGTGTAAAAATATACATTTGTGTGAATGATTAGGTAAAGTGAAGTCGGTAACGCGTGTATGTGATATTTTGTGGTGCGGGTTTGATTCCCGATGGCGAGATGGAAATTACCACCACCCGCTGATATAGAAAGAAAAAGAAGTATTCAAAAAGTTCAGAATTCTATATTTAGTAATTGAATAAATATATATTATATACATGTTCCTACCTTTTTTTTATACGTTCAATAAATCGCTAGCTTAGATTGAAAATGTTCAAACATTTTTTTTTTCGAAATCAACTTAATTAAGAATTTTAATGACATTCGTTTTAAACTATTAACAATATTTATATGCCATTCTATTCAAAAGTTCTTTTTTTAGACTATTAATATTAATAATACTATTGTGATGTTATATGTTTATTACTATACTATACACGTATACCAATAAAAAGAAAAAAAAAAGAAAAAATGCATTATGATGCATATTTATTATGGGGTTTTAGTAATTTATATAATACAAACACGTAAAATAAATGACTTGACGAATACCATTAACAAAGCGTATAATCGGATCGGAGTATTCACAAATATATACCAGTATGTTAATTAACGGCTACAGATACAAAACAAAAACAGAACTACTGCGGCAGAAGTAATAGAAACCGTAAAGAGATGTTTTTAAAGGGCCCCCGAAGGAAGAATACTGTCTGAAACAAATATCAAATGTCATTTTCCGACGTTGGTTTTCAATTATTCAAAACTAATGAACTACCAAAAATACCTGAGGATATACACAGTCTGTCTCTGTAGAATATATTTTGGCCCAAGTGTTCTTTCCTTCAATTTTTGTTCTGCTCTCAGCAATGAAAGTATCATTAAACATTGAATTTATTATAATCATTTATTTTGGTTAATGCTACATTCATTTATTATTATAATATTTGATGGTTTATTTAAACACGTCTTTGTAGGGTTCAATGCCAATAAAAAAAAAATAATAAAATACGAGTAATACTTAATTCACAATCACACTCCTTCAAACTTTCGTGTAATAGTCTCTTTAAAAATTCCTAATTTTTTCCCCTCAAATATTAATTTTTCGGTGCAGTCATAGAAATATAATATAGTTACACTAGAAGTTTAAACAGATCTATTATTCCTAAAAACAAAAAATTTAAACGTGATCTTATTACAATTACATAATAAGTGGCTAAAACTAATTAAATGTAATGTTAGTAAGTTACCTATTGATATCAGATATAAATAACATCACATTAACTTCCATATTGACTGTTGGCATAAAACTTGAAAATATTTCGGAGTGAATGTCGGGCATAATATTATTGGTGGATATACTGCATTTAAAATCAAAGGTAAATAATTTCTTTCAATAAAACGAATTTGAGTGGAGCATTGGTTTAATATAATTGACTATTACTCTCAACTATGTTTTCAGTATTTTGAATAATAAAGTATAAGAATAAATCAGGATCAAGTGAGATTGAATGTAGTCATTCTACTAAACCCAAAGATTTACAGATACAATAATAAACATAAAACTAGTTTCAAATTATTATTAACAAAAATACGTCTAAGGATGCTTGACAGATCGCATTGCACCTCATTTTTATAAACTAATATTATGATCTATAAAAAATCTTATGAAATTATAAAATGTATTTTTTCCATAAATGTTTATCTATAATATATAATATTCATTCACGCACAATTAAATATATTCCATATCAATAATTAATACGTAATAATACATAACGGAATATTGCTAACACTCCATCAGATAAACCAAACATGTCTGCATAAGTATTTTACAAATATTCTTTACAGTGTAATATAACGTACGTATTACATTAGCCAACCAATATACTCGGAGAGGTTCGTTCGTTCACCAGTAAACTAAATTCTTTTTTAATTTTTCAAAGATCTCATTGTAAATTAAAATTCAAAAATCACCAATACTATCTACATGTTTCTGATGAATGTTAAATTTAATATAAAAATACAGTTAGTAGAGTGAAAAACATATTGGTCATTGGGTAAGTTACTGGTAGATAGTGAAAATATAATATACCTATATACGTACACTATTTGGGAAAATTAAAAAAATAAACTCTGGAAAGTACCATATAGAACAATTTCTAACACATTGTCTATTAATAAGCTTTTTACATCACAACTTCTACTCAACTTCTCATCTTATGAGTTCTTATCAGAAAAATGTTTTATAATAATTTAAGTATATTTGGGTCATTATAATCGTAATGAAGATCTTACAGATATGATTTTTCTATAGTTGGCTTGGACCATATAACATTTTTGGGAGCTTTACCTGGTTATTACACCAAACTTTATATTAATTATTTATTTTTGAAATATAATTTAAAACATTTATATTACCTAGTTAATTTAATTTAATTATTATTATTATTTTTTTTTAATAGATTTAAATAAGACAAAATACATTTTACTTCATGAGCGGTTATCGGTAACCGGTATTCGAAAATTATATTTTGGGTTTTTAAATAAACTGATAATAGTTTTATGACATTACCAGTGATGTTGATAGGATGTTATACAATAGAAAACTAGCCGTAGTAAAATAGTGGTAAAATAGTACTTTCGTACATTATATGTTACTATGCAGTGTGCAATATACATTAAGATATAAATTATTATACATCGTTTAAAAGATGGAAACATTTTTGATGGTTTGTTAGTATTATTTTTTCATTTTCATATTTCATACCTACTATTAAATATTTACCAAATAATCCTTTTTTCTATTATGAATTTTTAATTTGTTAATACGATATTTAAAATTGGCTCCCAACAAAACATAGATTATTTTCTCATTTTTCAAGAGTTGGTTCAATTTTGTTTCTATGTTTTTTTTTTAGGCACACGGTATTTGAATTGCGTAATTATTATTTTTGTTAAATTTCATGATAACAAAGCCATATTTAAATAATTTTTCGATTTTTAATTTATCTAAAAATGTCATAAAAATTATCTTTACAAATCCTCTAAACAGAACCGATTAACTATGTTAAAAATAAAAATAAACCATTTATCCTTCTCTGAAATGTATAAAAATCATTTAAAACAAACCTATATAAACATAAAGTAAAACTCTTATAGTATATTATTAATATTAGTTGTTTTATTAATCTTTATCATTTATATTTAGAATAATTAAATCTTTATATTATAACACCTGGTACCTACTACCTATTAATGTATAATAATTACTATATAAATAATTATAATATTGTTATTTATATTACTTTAAAATGGACATTTTCATATATTGAAATAATTTAAAATATTTTAAAATGGTACATAGGTCTTCCTAAATGATGTTTATTAATGCTGGTATAATAAAATTCAACCTTAAATAACATATTATGTATTCCAATGTGTTTATACTATTATGTATCTACATATTAAATAGTTTACTTGTTACTTTTTGATATTGCAATAGTTATCAAAATATAATTAAATTTAAAATTATTATAATAATCTAACAAATATTCCGGGATCAGAAGGCAAAGACAGAAAAGTTAGATCAAGTTATCATCAACTGTATAAAGATTTTTTAAATTTAAATACCATTTAAATTGTAATAATGATTTTAATATTTAGCTATGATTTAAATCCGATAACTGGATATGAAAAATAGGAAGTGATTTTAAATTGAGAAGTGGTCACTCTAAAAATTAACAAACGTTTTAAACTAGTTATGGTTAACCCATTATTTATTTTAAATTTAAAAAGAACCATTTATTAATATACATAAGGCTTATACCGTTTACCAGTTTTAAAAATAGTTTAGCCTCTAACAGAGCCTATTCATACTTCTTTAAAAGCGGTTTAAGTCATAGTTATTAAGTAAAAAAACTATAATTATTATAAACGCACTGAAATAGTTTTTATTATATTTATATTCCATAATATTATTAATACATTTTAATATCATAATTAAACTGCAATACTAATATATTTTATATTTTTAAATAAGTCTATTGCCTTTTGTATACAAAATATTAGAAAGACTTATTCTCAAACAAACTATACTATACGTTATCACTAAAATCATACTTCCAAATACTCAATTTGTGTTCCTGTTTTTACTTCACAATATAGTACAATACATCAAGTTCACAGAGTAACTGACGCTATTTCTGTCACTAGAAAAAAAAAATGTTTGTTTCAACTAAAGCAAAAAAAAAAAAATAATAATAATAAAATGTACTATACAAAATGTTTACGTCCAATACAGTGCACACTGTTAAGAGTTCATGAATATAGTTCGTAATTATTTTTATTTTATATTAAAATTTATATTGTTTTGGATTAAACTTTTGTTGTAATGAATATTGTTATATTATAACCATTATGCTGTGTTTATCTTCTTTATAATACCTTATATCTCTTTAAATCCGTTATATATATTAATATATAAATTAATTTTGTATTATAAATAAAATAATCGTATTTATCTATTTAAACACACAAAAGTCATGGTAAAAATGAAGTACCTCTGGAACTGTCTGGTTATTGCACAAAATATAATGTATATATTTTTTTTACATGAATGGTTGGATATGTCACATTTTTAGACAAAATATTGTAACTATTTCTCTATTTTCAACCGTCCAAATATGAGTTTAACTCAAAAATACAGTTATTTAGGTTTTACATGGATCCCAACATAATAAAAAAAACCACTTTTAAGTTAATTTGTCACACCTTACTCTAAATATTTTATTATGGATGTTTAATGTATTATTTTGTAAATAAATATTAATTTAATAATTTCAGTAATATTCCGAATATGAAATGAAAATTGTTGAAAATTTAGCTAAAATGTTAATTATACATTGGTATAGGTATCTTAACATAAATACACTGGTTATATTTTAATGATAAAATTTATTAAATTATGTAGAAAAAATAAGAAAGCTATTAAAGTAAAGAAGAAATAATTGGGTGTCTTTATTAATGAATGTTCTAGAAATACATACAATTCCATTATATACAAAGAAATCCTACAAAATCTAAACTTAAGTATCAATTTGTATTATATTGATGTAAACCAAAATTAGTTATGTATATTAAAAAAAAACAATAGTTTATTTCTTAACACTATATTCATTATCTCCTTAAAATATATAGTTTCTAATAATTTATTGCAAAATAGTAATTATTTACAAATACGCTTTTAATTGAAGCAAATTACTCAGCACATTTTAACTACATTTAAACTTAGACTCTTAAATTATATATGCACTTACATAATTAAAATGTTAACGGTATTATAATTAACTAATTAAATATGTATATATCATCCGATGAAATAATGAAAATACTTGAATAAAAAATATTAAACTTTTAGTAAAATATTTATTAACTATAAATAATTATCTGATATAACATGTTGTACTATAATAATATTTCTATTATATTGTTTAATTTTAAAGAATATTTATAATGTAACTGCCATTTTTTTCTTTTCGAGCTAATTTTTTAAAATTATAATTTGATGTGAAATCCTTAGTTTAGGTTGAAAGAAAAAATCTATTGATGCGTTTAAAAATTATTCAGGATTTATACTGATATCATTTATATATTATTTATAAAAATTTTATTCTAATATGTCTTCAAAAAATCAAAATAATACAAACAACTATTTGATTATTATCGTATACATATTTTATTAGTGATTTAACAAGACCCCATATAAGCACTGAAAAAGGTAGTAAGGGATAGTAGTGAAGATTAAAGTACTCCCGTACCAGTCCCGACCACTGACATTAAAAACTATACCTGCTAAAATCCACTCGTTAATCGACCCAACAACATAGGACTGTAAAAAAAGCATTGTGAGGTTCTCTTTGTTATTATATTCTATATTTGTAAGAATATATATATATATATACACACATAAACATTTTTTGTGGCTTAAAAATAAGCTGGGGATGTGAGAGGGTAAATTGTTAATGCGTTTTGTCGTTAAATACATTCTAAAACCTAAATGAATAGTTATTTAATTCGTTCAAGTAAAAGCCTTAAATTTATTATATATCGTTGTACGCGATACCTTTTTAATGAACTTCAATGGATTTTATATAGTACCTACTATATTCTTTCAAAGAAAACACAATCGTACAGAATAATATAATATAGTATGTTCATTAGTTGATAAAAATTTTATTTTTCATAACGTAATATGCACGTTCTAAATAATGAATGTTATTATACGAAAAAATTCAAGTTGTTCAGTTATTACTGAACAAATAACAACAAATTTTAGAGTTATAGTAGAGGATATGTGTCGTATAACTTCTAATATTTTTGCATAAACACTATATATTATCTGGTAAAGTTCGTATGCACTATGTGATTGAACATTTTTACTTTTAATACATAATTACCAGAAATTACATAAAAATAAAATTGTACTGTAATACATATTTAGCCATGGCCAGTGCCATAGAAATGTTGTACGCGTAAACAAGATTCGATGTTTATAAATTAGGTTAATTTTTCGTAGATGTATCTCCTATATACAACGAAATATTTCGTAAAAAAGTAATAAAAAAAAAAAAAAGTTTACTTGCCTTAAATATGACATTCGTTTAATTCAAATATACCGTTCCGAGTAAAATTCCATCCTAGGCCTGGGCATATATCACAAACATCTTAAACCGCCCCTGTATTTAGCCACAGTCAATGTCAACATTTCGTAAATATAATTCCAAATGGTTATAGTGTATATAATAAACACTAGTCACACGTATTGTATATCTTTTTTGAAATAGCCGATCATTTCTTTGCTATCCGCTAATTGTGCTTCATTCTACCTACTTTAGATAATTTCTATAATAATATTTTATGTATGCACGGTAGTATATTAGTATTAATGTGTTGTACAGATATGACAATTTCGAACAACCCAGAGGTACACGTTTATATTTTACAATGATAAGTATTAAGATATTACCTTGGCCAACGACCAGTAATAAAAAAGTAACAACGGTTCTAATTATTTTTGAATAATAACAGAGGTGGATTTATAGGGAGGAAAGAGTAGATAGCAATTAAATCCTCAACTATTTGAAAAACTCCAAATCAGAAATTTCCAGTGTTTTTTGATTTCGTGTAATTACTACTCGGCCTACAATATGATAATTAAAATGACATCAATCGATATATTTTATGCATTTTTTTCCTAATAATATAAACGATGGCGACGACTCTGCGGTACTGCTAGGCACTTTTCCAGAGCCGCTGTCGATTATAAAATGAAAAAAAAAAAATACCATGTTAGGTATAATTTATACTGAAATTCACTCAGAATCGTTTTATATAAATAAATCATTTACCATTGCTTTTAAATTCAATTTATCCTATTCGACTAAGCAAGTGTTTCACCCATATTTTAAATTATATTCTCATTATTCTTTTTTATTTTGAGAGTATCTGGACTCGGACATTGCATCGCATATTGACACCCTTTTCCCTTAGTCTGTCACTGAAGCCTGTCGGTGGCGCGCGTTTTTATGTATAATTAAATAACAGTATTTTGTCTGTAATATTTTAATACACTAAATGAGTCCTTGTAAATTATTAATCATTGCTTTTCATCCTATAGTTTTTATTCGTATTTCGTAGGTATGAAATAGTTCTAAATCGTTTTATAATAATAACCTAACCTAACCTAACCACGATTTGTTATTGAATACCTAGAATTTGTATGTTAGAAATAGTTACAATAATATTTATTTTATATTTGATTAGTTTTAACATTTTTAAATATTGTAATTATTTTAGGTGCATGGAAATTTTACAAAATTTCTAAATACTTGTATAACATATTATGTGTACATTATATGTGTTAAAGTGAACCGACATTTGGTTTCGAAAAGCCGGCTTTGTGAATACGAAGATGACAGGAAACGGTGGTATAAAACAATAACCCTACTACCCGGGTCTTGTCAAATCATACGTTCTTATAAACATTTATAATTATATATATATATATTTCAACCCTTCTATAGTCGTCAGTTTTATTTATTATAAGGTTTTATTTATTCATGCATAATTTAAGGGCAAGTAAACAAAAACAGGTGTCACAGGGAAGATAAGATGAAAGGCGAAAATCCTATCCGCTTTTAAATAATGACAGCGAGGAACACAACGTGTAGCAGTTTAACGGTGGCAGCGCAAAAATGTCAAATTATAAGAGTTTCCCACTCTGTAAAGAAGGTGGTGATACTGGTGACCTTAGTTTAAACTGTTGATCGCCCGAAAGGGGTTTCAACATGGAAAACACTTGGCGAGTAACAGCCCAACGGCCACTATAGCAGTTTCGTTAGCAACGCGTACCAGCTTATATTTTATTAGTAAATTGAATGTTCAGCAAACGTGTTAAAACCACAAATTAAAGGTAAATTAATATACAAACACATTGACATGTGAATATAACTAGAATTAAATTATTGATTGCATTCAAAATGTAAACAATTTTGAGAAATTTTTGAATTTTAAAATACATTCTATAAACATATCATACTCGTGCTTAATCAGTAAAATACATACTGAAGAAAAATGTAAAGGATTCTATAGCCAATAAGCGAAAAAATGCATTTTAAAAAATGTTTATATCATTTAAACTTGTATAAATAAATATCTTCACCTATTCTCTAAAGAATCGTGATACAGAGAAATTTAAATTTAAACAAAAAGTTTTTACATGTATAGTGTACATACATATTAGAAACTAATTGAATTATCCAGCTTTTACATATTTACCGGTCTTTAGAGTTGCTCAAATTTAGATATTCATGATAAAAATAATTCATTGTACAGAATTTTTGTGGCCTCTACATTTATTTAAAAGTTACATTTTTTATTGGCTATCATCAGTGTTTTTTCTACGAATTAAAGGTTGTATTAATTTCTAAATATTCTACTTTTTATTATTATTATTATAATAATATTTATTTTTATATTTTATAAAAATAATAAATACCTAATAAAACAAGTACCTACTACATTATATTATGAGACTTAAATTAGTTTTTTCCTATAGGTTCACTTCGTAGACTAAATTTATGGTTCTGCTATTGGTGCAAGAATCAAAAATCTTCTTAATGAGTCCACATTAGTGAGATTCATAAAATTGTATAAAATATCAGATTTATTCGCTCCCTATGTAGATTCCTACCAATTTCAGGGACAAAATATGAAAGTTTTTTATTGTTATAGTGAAAAATACCTTTAGAGGAAACTGTAGCTTTTTATTCTCAATAGGATATTCGAAGGTATCAGTGATATACGTGATATGAATATTGATTTCCCTCGAGCACAACCAGTAAAATATATTGTATATATGAAAGAACATACTGAAATACGAGGACTTTACTATAGTTGAGAAAATTCTGGTATTATATCATTATTTATATATATATTTCCGTGGTTACATTATTTTATTACATAATTTAAATAATCCGTAAATTTAAAGAAATTTTATTAAAAATAAATTCTTCACATGTTCTGACAGACTAATAAAACAATATTACAAATGGAAACCCACTACTTCTAACGACTCATCTGCTATTCCTTCTGCTATATTATAATTCAGATTTTTTCTTGAGAATAAACATCTGAAGGATTGAAAACTATAATGGCTATATATATATGAAATACATTTCTAAGGTATTGTAATATTAATTATTGTACACTATTTAATACCAATTAAATAGAAATTCTATACAAGTATATAACTATTGTAATCTTTTTAAAATTGTAAATATGATAGATTTAAAATTAAAACTATCAGTAGACATAAGACTTACATCCAGACTGCATTTTAAGTGCATACCTTAGACAACCATTTAGTTATTTCTATAAAAAGAAAAAATTTCTCAAATCTGAAAAATATTTCGTCACTGATATACAGAGTAAAACTATTGTTTCTACATATAAATAATACATTGTATCATTTTTGTTATGACCGCGCAAATCACCAATATTGCCATAAATAACATATTTGAAACCTGGTTTTAATCTAAAACATTTTTTTGAAATTAATTTACAGGTATTGTTCAAATTCAATGGCGACAAAATATGACGGAAAACGTTTTGAATTTTGGATGTTCGGACATGCGTGAATCTTAAAATTCAATATAATGTATTTTCATTGATATGTTTTACACCAGGCGTTTCTGACGCCTTTGGTCATTGTGTATATTAATGCAAATAGCTCTCTTAATTAATATTTTTTATTATATTTTATATTATATTAATAAACTGATTAGTAATAAGTGTTTATTGATATTGTCATTTGTAACGAACTCGGTTAACTTTTTTATAATCTGAGAAATATATAACTAGTGAAATCATCCTAGAAAAATGTCAATAAATGACTTAATATATACTCAAAAAAATTAATGGGAACTTCACTAATTACATTGCTATACAATGCCTATTACAAAATTTTAATTTTATAGCCATAAATGTACTCGTATTGCTTTTAAAATTCCAAAACGAAATAAATATTAATATTAAAAAATACATAAAATGTATTATTATTATTATAATATAATTAGGTAGGTAAATTATATATATATATAAAAATTATTCAAATGTTGATTTCATAAATAATATATTTTAAATTTATCTTTAATTACCTATACAATAAGATAATACCAGCCACCCAACTAGTTTGCATTAGGCAGCGTGAAATCCCTTATATTTATTAAAATTATGCAAAATTATGTAAAGTATTTTTTCTAATTATACTTAGACTCTGAAATTCAAAACATATGTATTTAATCCTTATTTTTAACGCCCCCTTCTCCATACTACGGTCACGGCATTCCAAAAATGTAAATATAGCCCTAGATTCAATTATTAATAATGACTTAAATTTTCACACTAAGTAGATTTTATTCTATTTGATATTCTATTGATAATTTGATTCTATTTTTATGGATAAAATAATACGAAAGTTTGCTTTCAAATTTAATTTGATTTAAATAAATGTGATCTGTTTTTGGTTTATATTCAATGTAGCGAAAACGAAAAGTGAACCAGCTCAAATTTTAAATTAATTTTTATATAATTAATATAGAATTTTTTCTTTTTATATATAAAATGTATATATATTGGAATTCTACAGAAATAAAGGAGTTGTAAGATTTAAGGTACACACAGTATAATATTTTTATATTCAATTAAAAGTTTTTATTTCATTTTTAAAACCTAATGTATCTATAAATTCTTGTAAACAGTGTCACATTTATTAATAATAGAATATACTTATATATTTATATTATTCCATCGCACGTGTGAAATGCTAAAATATCAACTATTTAACTATAAATATTGTTTAAATGCAGAAAAATGTATAAACTATCACAGTACAATGATTATAGTTTAAATATCACTTCTTAAATTTACGTATTTACATTAATTTTAATTTTTTTACATCGTGAAATGCAACTTTTTGCGTAATATAGTATTTCAGTTTAAGAGAATATAATTTAAAATAACAAGTATATTTTTAATATAGATCCGGAATAATATACTAGGCTTCAGTTGTCTATGAAACCAAATTTTTTTTTACAATTTTTAGCAATTTTTAGCAAAAATTGAAAAATAACAAAATTATTGTTTTTGATTTTTATGTTGGTTAAAAAAATTTCAAAATCCAAAGAAGCAGGACAAAAACTAAAAGACAAAATGTACAAGGAATTGAGGAAATTGAAAAATAAGTCATATCCCTAATTCTTAAAACTATATTGTAATCGAACAATTTTAGCTCCCAAAATATGTCATAATTTTTGCCTATTAAAAATAATGATAAAATTCTATTGTTGGCGTTTTGAATAATTTAATTGAATTCGTTTCATATAAGTATCATAGAATGTGTAATTAAATCTTAAATATAATTTTTAAGGAGTAAGAGTTTGCTGTTTAGCCATTCAGGTCCTCTGCTTTGAACCTTGAGAAATTTTAATATAGTTTGGGTTTCACACATATTTAAAAAAAAAAGGTATAGCTTTCTGCACAGTATAACTACACACATCAAGTTCAGTAACTTAAAAACTAGTAAATTACCAGTGTAAACATTTAAACTTTAAACAAATTCCAAAACAACTCGTACTATTTATTTCACTATATGACAAATTTAGTCAAAAAATAAAATTAATATCATATATACCACATTATAAAAATAATATTAAAATACCTACACAAATACCATTTTATTTTCGTATAAAAAAACGAGGTGCAAAAATCATTAAACTAAGATGTATGTCGATTTTTATAAAATATGGGGATGTACAAAGTAGCAATATTAGGTAATGACTTATATTATTATATCCAGTATATTTAAATTTATATAATTTTGTCTATATAATAGAAAAACAATTTTAAATATTTTATTAAAAAACCAATATAGTATAATATACTATATGTAATGTAGTACCCTAACAACGTCAGGGGTCTTGCTGACATACAGGGGCATTCAAGTATTTTCCCGAACGGGAGTAGAATATTGGACTCCACTGAAGTTTCGAGAAAGTCCTACATTTGTTCATAATGGTCCACATTTATTCCCATTTGGGAATACAGTATTTAATTTCGTAGGAATTCCAAGGGAGTGCAAATTGATTCAATATGAATGATATTCTGGTTCACTGATAGTATATAGCTCTTGCTATCAACATATGGCATTTAAAATATCCCGGACACAAGTCATTAACTTATGTTTTTTGTACATATCTATTATTTCCATCAGTTATATTATGCTCAAAACCATTATTAAAATGGTTCAGTGGTGGCGATTACAGTTTTTAAGATAAAGGCCAATTCAATGGATAAGTAAGAATTTAGGGAAGGATGGAGCTTATAATATTCTGATATTTACTGATAAGGGAGATGGGTAAAGGGTTATAACTTATGTTGACGTCAGCCAATTAAGTATATAATTTAAACAAAGAGTCAACATTTATTAAAAATAATTCTTAACCGTAGCACGGGCGAGTTATCTGACTTGTGCTGACGTAAATAATGAGAGTCTACCAGTACTAACAAGAGGAAAGGGGTAGCCTAATATGACTAAAAAAATGCTGACGTAGTACTTGAATGTCCTCTTAATGGCTCAACATTATTTAGATATCATTGGTCGTAATATCAGTGGAAAAAATTGTCTTTAAGGGGCTGAAAAACTAACGTAAAATCCATTTAAAATTTTACAATCATGATAAAATTGTTGCAATTTGAAAAATCGTGTTTCAATTCTGAAACTATTTTCATTTGTCGTGTTAATTATCATTAAAAATTTCAATTATTAATCATTGATTGTAGATTAGTCTGTAATGATAAAAATAATGCCTCAGATTGTTTTCAGATTTTAAGTTCGACATTTTAAAGTTTCGGTTTTCGCATATTGATCTTTTAGGTAGAAATATCAAGGTTACGCAACAATGAAATTAGGTGCAGATACGGGGTTTTATGTTAAATTAATTTTAAACATACAAAAACATTTCTGAACTTTCAGGTTTTTATTTTCCTGAAATTTCTTAAAAATTTCCTTTACAGAACTCCTTAAAAATTCCAGGTATTTCGGCCCCTTAAATACGGCAATCTTTGATTTGATCATCTATTTTACTCGTATGTTACAAGTATGCAGAGTTCATTCTCCGTAACAACCGCTCTAAGAACTTTGGTCTATATTTTATGTGTTTTGCGGTCTGCCGCATAAATCACTGGCACGAAGTTTTTCTTCTCGGTAGCTGGACATCAAGGATAGTGAAACGAACCAATTCAGATCCGAATCTTTGCAGATTGCCAGGCAATGATTCTTTCTCTTTTCCGTATATATTAAAAATAATAATGTTTATTCTTTTTGGATTGATAAGTATTGAGATTATAAGCTTGATCAAGTTCACATAAAGGCATGATTCTTTTGATTATTACGAGTTTTGAAATTTAATATGTAAATAAATCTATATATAATTGAATTAACCACGTATCTCGTGCACATGAACTCTACATACAGAATACACGGAAAGGTACATGCACGTAACAACTTATGGACAATAAACATGGCCGAAAAACAAAATATTGAAGTTTAAACTCAAAAAGAAGCATAGGTTCAATTTTTATAATATCAATAATGTTAATTTGAAAAAAATTAGCAGTCATTATGTTTTTCTAAACAGTTTTTTCCTACAACATACAAATATAGCAAAGTTCATGGAGTGAACAAATTGACGTACAATCATACGCAACCTTTCATTGATTTCACATAAACATGGGTCATTAATTAAATCAATTAATTAAGATTAAAATAGTTTAATTACATAATTTATTAATTTATTTTTTAATTTAATTTGAGTTATTTTTCAATTTAGGTATATTTTATGAAGTTAAAGTTGCAACTAACTTTTATATACTTAAATAATTAGTTTAATTTCTCATTTTATTTAGTTATAAGCTTTTAAGTTATTTATTCATGAAGTATAACTATCAATAACAAACAAATTAAGTCAAATGCAATCTGAAATAATATTGTAATTTGGTATTTTTTTAGGAATTATTCTATATTTGTTTTAGATATTGGAAAAAAAAAATTAAAATTATTCGGATGAAAAAGTTTATTTATGTTGTTTACTGTTAGCTCTGTTCTGCTGTTGATAGTTTCTAAATAGATACATAAATTAATAATATTTTAATTTTAATATGCAATTAGTAAATTAATAGTAATAATATAAAAAAATTAATTACGAGTATATTAAAAATATATCTATATCTAGTGAAATCAGTTAATATAATAATATATAGTCAATGTGTAACTTATATAATAGTTAATAGATAAAGCCCTATTATAATCAATGTGAATCATATATTGATTTATATTTTTAATTTATATAAAATATAAATAAATAATTATATATTTAATAAGACTGACTTATATCCATACTAATTTTACTATTATACAATAACTACAAAATTATTAAAATTTGAAATAAATTATGCATTGATTTGTAACGATTAATATATTAATTGGGAATTCATATATGTTTATTCTATTCCCTTCGTTTTTATAACGGGCTATTATATGTGTTGACACTAGAAGGGCACTTTTGTGAACATATTATTTCTGCCCGCAAAGTTTCGACTGCTTATTAAAAGGTGTAAAAGTTCATTGTCCTGGAGATGTTCTTGATTTTCTGCTTTAAGTCATGTTTATTTATAAACTATAGCCAATTTCTATACTTGAATACTATATTATTTTATAAAATAAATACATATAAAAGTTTATAAGCTTACGTTACTTCATTTTTATATAAAGCTCTAAATTTACTATGCAGTATTCTTATTTTTTTTTAGTTTGTATACTTTTCATAAAATAAAACCTATTAAATTTTACTTAAAATTCCAAATTCCAATAATTTTCTAATAATAATTATAATGTATCAATGTCGATATTTAATTAGTAGTTAATTATATACAAGCATTTAAAGTTTAAAAGAGATTAGTAATTTGTGTTACTATAAAAATTATTCTCCGTACTATTCTACACAACTTGACTAAAATATAAGTTCTTAAAAATAATATATTTTTGGTTCAATATTCGATATTGGTCATACAGTATTTTATAAAATGAATTCAACGTCGGAATATCAAGTGAATGGTACCAACCTACCGTTTAAGAAAAGTATAAAATCTGAAAAATAACAAGGTTAAAAATGTAAAAATATACAAATGTAGTGTCGTAAGTTTCTCAAATTTGTACAATAAAGATATGAATAGGTATTTAATGCTAAATTATATAAGCACATTAAAAGAAGCCCTCCTATCCATTTTCAATAGCCACTCTGTGATACAATTCACATAATTCTTCAATTCAGTTTACCAATGACTACATTAATATATTAGATAATTAAAGTTATTTTATTTTATTCTAAGTATAATTATATTTATATATATATATATACTTATATAATTAAAAAAAAAATACAAAACGTTTTGATATTACTTTCTGGAGTAGGTATATAAATATTTTAAACTAATATCTGACGATCTCTATAAAAACCCGTTGTTCAATTTGTTTACAATTCTATTAATTTCTTTATCTCGATTAATTGAATGCTTATGCCCTCATAATAAAAAAAAAATATTAATAACGCCTAATAAATATTTTAATTTGAGAACATTAAATACTACATAATATATAATAGTATGATTAAAAATATCAATGTATATCAATTTATTTTTAAAAAAATAATAAAATCGGTATATGGAAAAAAATGTTCGTATATATAATTACATTTCTTTGGATATATAGAAGATACTTTTATTAAGAAATAAGAAATTGAAAAGAAAGTTAGAATAATAATAATTTTATAGATTATTTTGAAGTAGGTATTTAATTTTTAAAATCAATAAATGTATCAATCTAAAATTTGGAGTGATATCAAACATCAAAGAATAATCTTTATTTGTGTGACTCTGTTCAAGAGGAGAGAGAAATGTGGTAACATTTATTATAAATATTAGATTTTTTAGATAAACCATTATATGGAACGTAGAAATATAATGATATATATCCGAATACATTAAAGAGCATAATAGTTATGTTCTTCTCAAATATGTTCATGGTTTGATATAGGTATAGGTATTATACCTAAACAGCATATAAGAAACATTAACATTTTTAAAATATTTGGAGAATATATTTATAAAATTATATTATTCAAAATGTTGGCATATCATTTTTAATATCCTATTATTAACCTGTGCAATTTTCAAATACTGTCATCCAAAAATGAACAACATATATTTATACATAATATTTATTATAAATTTAAGCCACAAAAATGAATGTTGATGTTAATTAATTATACTAAGAAGAAAAATCATTTATAAAAATAAGTTTACGATAGCGAAGAAATATAAATATTTATAATATGTTATAGTAGTACAATATATATAATTAGTAATGTTACGAACCCAGATTTTTGAGGTCAAACCGAACCCGAACCGAACTAACTATTCAATTAAAATATCGAAACCGAACCGAACTTCATAAAAAAAAAAACAATACAATAATATAAATTACCATTTTTTTATTAATTATGTATATTTGCATAAAAATTTATTAAGTAGGTGCCTCTTAAACATAATTTTAAGTCTAAGTAAGGAAGGATTCCACATTTTTCCATTTCTTTTTATCGTTTTTCGACAAATTAGTTTCAAATTTTTTTTCCTAGGTTCAATATTCGAACTGAACTATTTTGTGTTTAGTTCGGTTCGAATATTTCCAATTTTGAGTTCGATTTTCGAACCGAACCGAAAACCCCGGGTTCGGTTCTGTTCGGTTCGAAAATCGAACAGTTCGTAACATCACTATATATATTATATATTATATACTATATATATTGGAATATAAATTTCAACAACCAACCCATAATAGTAACGTTTCCATAATTATTTTAAATATTTTAGAAGATATCTCGTATATTAACATAAAATGCAATTAATACTTAATAAGTAAAGGCCGGATATAATTGTACTAAAAATACGTCATAATTGCAATGAAAATATATTAAAAGAACAATTAAAATATATTGAAATAACAAAAATAAATGCACAAAATAAATATAATTAAACCATACATTTGTTTTAAAAAGATGCACATATTGCAAATTAAAAATTATTATTCAGTTATTATGTACAGGTTTATTTAAATATTTAAAATTGTTCAATATGTATAGTTTGTTTTATTTTTTTTTATATGTACTAAGTATATATATTGTTTATAAAAAAAAAATTAGAATATTATGCATTTAAATACAAAATCTTACAGTAATATAATATACATATTATTGTAAAAATATATTTTATTTATTTTAAAAACAGTGACATGGCGTTTTAAATAGGCAATTTTGGTACACTGCTGTCGTGTGGTGCATATTTTCGTGTCAATAATAATTAACTATCATCAATTTAATATTCAAATTTTATTTATACAATTTTCTAAATATATATGTGTTTATTTGTTTATATAAAAAAATGTTCTCGTAGTTATTTTTGTATTGTAAAATAAACTAAAAAATGATAATTTATACATTTTATTACGAGAAGTATACAAAAATTGGACAATTTGCAAAAACGTAGAATATTACAATAGCCTACAATATAATATTGAATCTGAAAACTATAATTATTAGGCCGACTGATGCATATATTTAATCAAATTTGATTTATTTGATGACAAAAAAAATTGCAATATCTATTATATCCAGTGTTTATTTATAAGTTATAATTAGTATCTAGTTGAAACTTTTTCGGTAGAAAAACAATAAATTATACTACGCTAAAAATCGTTTACTATCGTATAAAATGATTTATTATTACTTTCCTATTCAACAAATCTAACACTATAATATTTTCCCCGTCGTTCGAAATACTCCCCCTCCCTGTAGACACTATACGATCTATAAGTACTATCCTAACCCCTATTGACTGGAGTTTATAAACTTATTTATCTTTCATAGAATATACTTTATGTACAATATTGTAGAAACATTTTCCAAAAATATAACATAACTAATCTATGAAAATTTTAATAATGTTAAGTACCAATAAATATTTTGGAAATATTAAAATCGTGTTTTGGAATGTTCTGATCACCAAAATACTATCATGTGAACATTTTTTAAAAACATTCTAAAAATATAATTATTTGTTATATATTTTTATAATATATTTTGAATTTTGTGTAGATAGGTATATCAATAAAAAAATAATATAAATATAATATTCTTCTTAAAAAAAAACTATAACTACTACAAAGTAGATAAATATTTTACACTTGAAATAATCAATTAAAATATTAACCATTGTACAAGACTTTAGATAATGTTAAAAAATATTTTGAATTTTGAAAAAACATTAAATTTTATAATAAAATTTTCAAAATGTTAAATATATTAATGTTTTGATAATATTTTTTACCTTGTAGTAATTAAAACCAATTATTCATAATTGTATTTTGTTTATTTTTCACATATATATATATATATATATATATATATATATATATATTATGCTCTAAAAGTCCTAATTAATTTTTATATAAAATACATACATACATATATATACCACGAAAATTATGAATAACGTATTATTTATTTTTGTTAATAGCACCCGTTATTATTTATTTATTTATTTATTTTTTTTTTTTTGAGTGAGAGAAATTTTAAATACATTTGAATAGGATATTTAAATAAAATTATACCACTGTTATTGGTATTTATTAACTAAACGCATATGTGATTGTTGTCTTGACGTGGTAATTATTCAAGTACCATTTAATGGTGTTCCTAATTACTCTAAAATAACAGTTTCGCCAATTTGTATCGGTTAAATGCATAAATAAGGCAAAATGTGGTTGACAATTGACAGCGTATCCAGTGATAACTATACTTGCTACCACAAACATTCTCTGAACAACACTGAATTCTACTCGATTTGCCTTGTGTTATATAAAATCATGTGTCTATACTTTTTTATTGTTCAATAAATACATATTATAAATTTGCCGTCTAACTTACTCCTTAATATCTTTTAGACTTTACTCATTAATGAAAACTAATTAAATAGACATACAACTTTTTCAAATTTATAATTCAGTAAGCATAATATTGTGTGGAATTTATATCAATCTTTAAATTATTACGTTTTAGTTATAATATTTTAAAATTTAAATATTTTTATTTTTAATTATATATTATATTTTGTTTAATTTTATTTATTGACTCTTGGTGGAAAACAAATAGAATTGCATTTTTATTATAAATATTTCTTAAACACAGATGATAGTGAAAGGTGACTCTAAATATATTCAATTTTAACTAACATAATATTAAAATAACAAATAATATAAAAATAAGTTTATTTACCTAAATGCGTTAAATCTTAAGAAAATATTTAATTAAGTTATAGGTAATGGTTCTTAATTATATTTCAAATGACAGAAAATAATTATTTTCTGCCCAAATATGAACATTATGCCTATAAACATTAAATATTTATAGACCTCTTATTTGGTGTACATTATTAACTTGATGGTTTTGAATTCATATATTATAATCTTAGAAAGATATTATTATTTCACAATTAATAATTATTAATAAATTCTATGTATATATATATATATATATATATATATTATATATAAATTGTACATAATGAGTAATTATTTATAAAAAATAATATCACGCATGATTACGTATTGTAAATAGACATATGTGTTTATTAATATCAAGTAATTTGAAATGTTTTTGATGTATGTCAAATTTTATCTAATTAATAATATATTATTTTTCCATGGATGACATACCAATATACATAAATAAATCATATATATTGCCTATAATAGTATTCCTATTCTATGTAACAAATAGCAAATTTAGCAATTATTTATTAAATATTTTTAAAACTATTTTGATGAAATTCCAAAATGTTTTGAAATTGGTATATAAAATAACCAAAGGTATATATGTTTACAAAATTCAAATGAATGAATTATCGTTTATAAATTCAAAATATAAATATCTATTTAGTTTAAAATAATTATTTTATAAAAAAAAGTACATTTTTGTTCAAAATGTAGAAAATTTCAAATTTTTCACAATAAAATAACATTTGATTTATAACATATTATCCCCTACACCCTAAAAAAAAAAACAGCTTATTATATTTCACTAGATGTAGCAAAGTAAATATATATATGACGTAATTTTATATATGTGTGTAGATAAAATGAAAAATTAATTGGTTGTATTTTTTAATTTTTTAGTAGAGCAATTTTTAAATTCACTCTTCAACATTATTTATATACCATAATATATTATTATACTCTTTGAGTATTTTTATCTAAACTAAAAATCTAATTTCCACTATAAAACTTGAATCTAAAAGATGTTAATAAAATTTTATAAAAGTAGATTTAAAAACAAAATGGATTTGGAACCTTTCATTCTAGGTTGTAAAATATCCAATATTGGATGACGAATTTTCGTTAAGCCTGTTTTCCTGTTTTCACAAAAAAAAGTTGACTTTACCTATATTGTTCATAATGTGCAAACCAATTATACGTAAACAAAATAAACAGTAAAATAATAAAACTATTTCGTAAGAATTATTGATGTAGAAATTAACTATTTGGTACCAATTAAATATACAGTAGTATAATATTTATAATATTTAAATAATAATGAAAAATTGATTTGAGTGTTCACGTATACATCTGTATATCGTTATAGGTCTATGAATAAAATTTACTTAATTTTTTAATTGAAATTGTAAACACCAAATATCATTACCTTATTGAAAAATTCCCTATTAACCCTAATAATACCACTTGTCCGGGAATTAAAACAAAAATAAATTATTTTTATCTAATTTCTACCATTAGTATTGATATTTTATATGTATCATAGAGATATCTAATCGATCATAAATGCAACATAATAATAATGTTCAATGTTGAACATTTTAAAACATCTAAATGATATTCATTATATTATAATAATTGACTGAAATGTGAATATCCAATTATCAACTATAAGTTATCAAAATAAGGTAACCATATCATGAATTAGAATATCGGTTGAAAACCTATTAATATTAACAATTTGCTGTTAGGGTGTATACAATATACAAATAACGAGCTGGGTCCTTGACAAAAAAAAATATTAGGTTCCGGTTTTATACAAATAATATTTAAAAGTTTTTTTTCTAGAAATTAAATAAGGGCTCCAGTTTGGTTTTCGATTAGAATCGGTTTATAAATGGATTCCATGAATAAAATAAAATTTTTATATTTTATATTTGTTTAGGGTTAAAATGAAAATGTATAATTTATATATAAATACATTTACATTTACTGCATATACTCGAAAACGGGCAACTGCAGAAGTTGTACCCGTGGAATAAGTAAAGTAATAAAATAATTACTCATATTCTAAATCATAAAATAATGTTTTAGTTATAAAATATTTTAAAGTAAACAGAATTTACCAAAATATTGTCAGGCATGGTACTAACTATCTCTCCTACAAGCTTCCATGTCTAAATATATAAGAATATAAATTATATATTACTATTTATATTTAGTTATTTTTATATAATTAGCGACAGATATAAAATAAATAAAGACTATTGATGTATATCATCCACTAACTACTACATCATATTTACATATTATTTTTTGTCATATTTATTTTTAAAAAAATGCATTATTTTCGCTTATAACATAATTTAAGCCTAAGGAAAAGTATAATAAAAAAAATAAATCTGTATGTAAACTGTTAAAAATCCAAAAATACTTAATTTTGTTTTAATAGTAGGTATTGGTTTGAGATCATTTAGGGGTTCTTTAAATAATTAAATCTATAGGTTTAGATTTCGGTTTCAGTACTTAAAAATTAGTGAAACAACCGGTCTCATTATCCATGATTTGGTTTCAAACATTGGTTTTCTAATACAAATAATCTTCTGAAGTTTTTCGTTATTGCATTCGCTAAACATAAATTCGATTACAGTAATTTATTCATACGCATTATTTTATCCTACTATTAACACTAAGCGAGGTTGGTGATTTTCGTTCCAGTTCCAGTTCATTGTGCATCATTCTTTCAGCCAATAATTTAAGTACATCTTCATGGCTTGAATCTCAATATCGACCTAAATCCTTGTTCTTAAATTTTTTACCCACTCTGCCTTTGCTTTTTATTCAAGATAAAGTTGTTTTTTACTTTTTTTTTATTTGAGATTAACTATAATGGGGTCTTGCAGTTGTTATCGTTTTGTCGTTATGATATTGTTATTTTTTAATACGACATTCGCGTGTACGAGCGTGTCGAGCGTCTTTATTTCGGGCATTGCACTCGTTTACGCAAAATTGCTGGATTACAAAAATTGGTTTTTTATTGTGATATTTTTAAACTGTTCAAGAGATCGTTTTTCAAGATATTTATTATTTAATCTGTGATATTTGTTATACGATATAATATTACGTCACGACCTTTCGTCTGCTATGTTTCCCACATTAATGGAGCATTGACAAAGCGGGTTCGGGCTTAAAAAGCGCGTCTTAAAATTGTCAGTAAAAGTAATTGTTGAAGAAACAAAAAAACAAAAAACAAAAAACAAAAAAAATAATAGCTTTTAAAAACCGTTTCCCATTCAAAGCCATCGGATATTTTTATTTTTCCAACGTTTAACGTCAGCGGCGGCCGTGGAAATAGAGACGTCTGCGGCTCGTGTGGCGGCGTGGCGTCGGTGGTTCGCCCTCTGGTGGCCGTGTTACCTTGTTTTTTTTTCTTTTAAGCGTAACCGCGCACGCGGCTGCGGCATTGGACACTTTGGCGTACCGGCGTCGTCGTCGCCGTGTCAGTTGTCGGTGCCGCAATGGGGCGATCGGTACAGTACACGTCGTCGTCGTCGTCGTCGTCGTCGTCCACGTCCACTACGGTTTTCGATACGCAACTGCAGCAGTACACCGTCGTGGTGTCTGCGTCCCCGTCGGTACTGGCGGTGGACGATCGGTCATAAACATTATCGTAGGGCATCGTTTGTATAAAAACCGGAAAAACAAGCGTTATTTTTACTCGATTTATTTTTCGTCATTTATCTCTACATTTTGTCACCGTCCCGGGCGTGATTACGAGTGCCCCAGCATGGTTGCCGTACGATGAGGGGGCCGCATCACAGCAATCACTATTGCCATCCGCAGCAGCAACCGTCGTCACAGTACCACCAGTACCACGGCGGCGGCGTCCGGCGCGGCCGCCAGAAGTACGGGTGGCGACCCGACGCCGCGTTCGCCGTGTACGCGTCCGTGGCGGCCGCCGTGACCGTGTGCTACTGGAACGGGCTGCGTGGCGATTTCGTTCACGACGACATACCGGCCGTAGCCATGAACGCCGACGTGTTGGGCACCGGTCCGCTGGCCCACGTGGCCACCAATGATTTCTGGGGCACGCCGATGTCCGACCCGAACAGCCACAAGTCGTACAGGCCGCTGACCACGCTGACGTTCAGGTGCGCCAACCGGTTTTTTTTTTTTTACTCGAAAAAATAACGAAAACCCAATAACCGGATTCCGGTGTGACAAACGCAACAATAATTTAAACCATAATATACACCGTACACACGTGTCCAACAATGACAATTTCGGTCAAATCGTCCAAACGGATATTTCGTCCACTTTCCGCGCTCGTCCGGCGAAAATAATTTCGAAAGTTTGAAAATTATCATCGTTCGTTATTACTCCTAGAACGTCTAGGGATATAATCTCACGGCTTCAGAATAATAGAGATGATGTCGTGAAATCAAATTTTCTTCGGTTATACGTAATTCTCTATGTACGATATTTAGCATCCGCTAAACGATTTTAACGCAGGCGATAACGTTTTTAGGATTCGATTATAAATTTAAATTACCTACCCTCGTCGACCGTAAAATAAAATGAAAGGTGTGGTCAAACGTTGTTTGGTATAGATCGGCCGATTATGACTTTTTTTTTTTTTTTTCTGTAAAGAACTACATAAAATGTTAATTTAATCATTTTGCAATAAAGGTACGTGTATATATATACAAACATAATGTTTTGCGATTATTTTCTTGTGGCCATATATTATGGGTTCCATGTACCCCAGACCAGTCGACTAGCCATTACATTTTTAATAATACTTCAACGACATATCAAGAATGTAAAACTATCGAAGTTCCAAATCGGTTTCCAAATGTTAACTCCAATTGAATATTTGGTATAGACTTTTGGAATAATTTCACGACTGCCCATTTCACGATTTCTGCAAAATATATTATCGGAATTTGCACAAATATAAATTAATCAAATTCACTGAAAATTCCAATAGCAATTTAAATTTATTTATAGGAATATACCAATTTATTTAGAGTACTGAGAATGAAATGTGAAAATTCATTGCTCAATGCTCATTAGATAATTCTGTTGAATCGATTGAAATGATTAACTGATTTATAAAACATTATAATAAATAAAAATAATTCAATAACCAGGATTTTAAAACTTTTCAAGCTATTTATTTTGAAGTATACGCAATAGTTAATAATTACATACCTATATAATTTTATGGTTATGTATATAATATTACTATACGGAATACGGTTTTTATTTGACACTGAAAACATGGAAATTCTATATGGTTCGCATGTCCAATTTGACCAGCTATTTATATTTGGACGATATTCTTATCACAATGTACCTATTTAATGTTTAAAACACTTTGTTGTTATTATATGTTAATTAAAATGTACTTGGACTATCACGTGTTTTAATTTTCAGTAGACCTTCTTATAAAAAAAAAGTTCACTGATCTTTAGTTTCTATAAAACTTTTACTATAGTAGATATATCTAAAGGTAACTATTTTTTTTTCTTCTACGAAATCCCTGATAACAAGTAACAATATTACAAATTATTAGGTCAATTATAATTTCCTTTTGGTATGAGTTATTATATTAATATATTAAATATTTAAAATTTCAAGTTCAGAGTAATTTTATTCTGAAAGTGTTAAACTTAAAAATGAATATAATTTTAAATTAAATTAACATTTTAGATTGTGAAATATAATTTTAGATACCTTACGTCGCCGTTGTATCTTTCCATACATCTGCCGTATTTACTAGTACATAGTTAAGACTGTTGATTTTAGTACCCAAGGAGATGGATATTAATCATTTAATAATATTTTCACTACATAGCCTCTAGGCATATTTTTGATTCGCTTACTAAGGAGATAGATAAAATTCATTTTTTTTTTTTTTATACAAAATTCGTTTAGACACCGGTAACTTAGCCCGCTCGCAGAGTGGGCTTTTCTAATTCGTTTAAATCTAAATATATAAAAAGTAATATGCAGCATTTTCCACAATACTGTGATAATATCCTAAAAATATTTATAACTATTAAAATATGTGTTAAGTTAGTCTGCTATAATCTAAAATTAGTTCATATAAATACACGTAAATTCATTTTATATTTCAAGAAAATAATTTATAATTTACATAATACATTATAATAAAATTGGTATTTATCTATAAATAATTACGGACACTATTAATATACAATATATACACATAGATAACTTATATGTAAATGTGATTATGTGTATAAAAATAATATTGGGGGAGTAATTAATTAAACAGCCAACCCTAGTTCGAGATTATCGGGAGACAAAACCGGAAGTCGGGTGATTATGAAGCGTTTTGATGTTACGGCCGACTAATTACTGTGTCGCAACTATCTTAATTAGTCGCTAATAGTTTGTGGTCATCCCCCCAAACCCATCGGCTCTTGTTTCATATCCTTTTACTATATCGTCTTTTCCCCATCCCTTGTGGGTTCATTTTGAGAATAATAGTGTATATCCCATAATATAAAATTACACGGGTGCTTTTACAACATTTGTAACTAAATATTATTTCCAAAAATCTGAATAATTTTAATGAAGTAAAGTAAGTAAAGAATGTTGTTTTTAATTTGAAAATATATATTATTTTAAGTAAAACACTAAATGATATAAAAATAAATAGGTATTGTCATTACGTATTTTTATCAAATAGTTAAAACTCGCATAGTGTACAGTCTATTAAATATGTGAATATTATGTAGATATTTTGTTATTCAGACGAAAATTCATTTTAGCCAATTTGTAGATTTTAGTAATTTATTTATTTACATTTTAACGAATAAAATCATTTAACTGCCAATATTGATATTTTATTTGAATGGAATACTATTTGATTATAATATTAAGTTGCATTATTATTTAATATTATTATATAATATTTATTATTTAATTTTAAATAAATAATACAACAATTTAAAATTTTTAAAATTTTGAAATCTATTTAAATTTTATCTAAAACTATCACTATTTTTATATAGTTACTCATAATAATTCTATATTTCCTTATAATTTAATTACCTATTTATTTATATTACGAGAATTCACTAGTTTAACAACATATTGACATTAATATTAACAAATAATACTGTGTAATACCTAACCTACCATAATCTTATTCGCCTTGTTCAAAGATATGCACGCGTTCATTTTATTAAAACTAACATTTTATTTAATGTTATTAGACTTTGAGGCAATTTGATCCATATTTGACATTTTTTAAAAACATTCATTTTTTTAGAAATATAAGTAACATAGGTACTAATAAATAGTAAGATCAGAAATATAAGTTATTTTATAATATGTTTACAATTAAAGTTCATATTTTTATTTAAAAAAAATCCCTAAAAATTTTACTTTTGTTTTTTTTTATATTCATAAAAAAAGAATTTCTTAAAAAAAAATTACAATTAGTTAGAAAAATTACCCAAAAAATATATACTTTTAATTGTACTTTTAGATTCTAAATGATTAGATGGATGTATTTTTATTAACATAATGAGTATTTTTATGTGTTTGTATATTTTTTTTTTTTGATAGAAGAGTTTAGCAGAAGTAATAGCAGAGTTACAGTAAAAACTTTTTTTTTTATGGAAATTGATCTAGTGACTAGTTGGTACTTTTACGTGGTGATTTTTTGTTTTCTTGGTACTTTTAAATATAAATATTTGATATACCTATAGGTATCTACTTTATATAACTAGGGAAACGTCACTATTATGGGTTGGTCGTAGTTACCTATACAAAATTAATGTGTTATATATATCATAATATAATGGCTATAATGTTATATAAAAATATTGACAAAATTAGTCAAAATTTGTTATTATCATGTTACATTATAAATACATACTTCAGTGCCGTTGTGGTATATTATAGGTATACAATTTTTCTTATTAGTATAATTCACTTTTTTGGATACCAGAATCCAACAAAATTGTGTAAGACGCTAACTGCAAGGTTAATTTTTGTGGCTTAATTTATACATATTACATGTTATCGATTTCTAGATGATGGACTTTGTAAATTTTAGCGGTCAATAATCGGACATTATTTCGGCAAGGTGTAGTAAAACCCATATCATATATAACCGCGTAAAATGTGTAAATCCAATTTTGTAAATACCTACTACACGTTTATGAACATATATAAAGCATATATGTAAATCATACAATACATAAAAGGTAGATTTTTATTACTAATAAGCGATTAAATGGGAAATTTAAAATGTGATTTCTCAAAAGTACACTCATCAAAACACTTTAAATGATGCTTGTTTCGTTTTTTTGCTAGTGACAATAATAATTGCGTGTTATTCGGGTAGATATAATTTTGAATATTATTAAAACATTTTATTATTTCATAGAGTATTATATTATTATTTCATTTACAATCTCTGCGTTGCCGTTGGGAATCTATATCATAATATTTATTTATCCTCGGCTGCATGTTCTAAATGCAGTTATAGCGTGTTTACACTATATATACAACCATTGTGTATTTATAGATAAACATGATTAATTATTATGATATTTTGCTACAAGTAAACATTTCATTTTTATTGCATATTCGTTCTAAAAAGCAAAAGTAAAAATTATTATCTACGTATATTGTGTATACGTATTGTAAAGATACAAACAAATATGTGTAATTATGGTGAGCAATTATTGGCACCTACTAAATTTTTAAATTAAATGCAAATAATATTTTATCAATTCACATAAATAAACATATTGTCATTTTATACGCCTAATATTAATTTAGTAAAAACTAACGGAGTTTAATAATATTTATTCAAGTTTACGACTGAAAAAAAAAAATTATAATACATTTATAGTATACCTTACAGACCTTTTAATGCATAATACCCATTACTTTTATTATGAATATAATTTAAAAAATTTATTTAAATGTTATAAAAACTAATGCGTTAAACTTTGATAAATATAATATTACGTTTGCTCTTTTGTAATTAATACTGCTGGATTTTTCATTCAAATTCTAGTTATTTTCTTCTTATATACCACAATTGATTATTATTTTAACCTTCACCTTTTGGTTTTACAATTTTATATTTTAATTAGATATATATTGTTTATTTTTATTTAATTGTTATGCAAAAAATACCTACAACAAAAGCAAATTAAAATTAATTAAATTATATATTTAATGTTTTTCAACAGTAAAGACTGAGCGACATTTTTTTACCTTAAAATGAGTATTCATATTTATATTAAATCTCTTATTTTTGGTAATATGTATGGGTTTTAAGTAAGAATTTCAATCAAATGTATAATACTTTATATTAATTTATTTATGAATATCGTGTTTTAAAAATTTAGAATAAGTATAATTATATAAAAGTATTTTTAATAAGTTGTAAATAGTAACATTTAAAATGATATTATAGTTTATGTATAATAATAATAATAGACAAAATATATAAAATTTGTAAGATTAAAGTTAGGCCGTTTTTTTCACTGTTATAAATTAAATTTTATGATTTGTGTAAAATATATATATTACATAGTTCAGATATATTTCGGTACTTTTCTTCTGTGTTTAAAGATACTAAAGGAACTTCTTGGATGGGTGTAAAACAAAAATAACTCACTAAAAACTTTTACAGTTATAAAATACGACTTTAGACAAAAAAAAGTTTTCTTTTTTTTTAAAAAAAAAAAGGGTAAAATAGGTGTAACATTCCTTTTTATTCTGACAAAACTGTTTAATATGGGTGTGTAAACTTTACTTAGTTTTTTATGACAGTTGAATTATATAACAATCTACATCATCAAAAATAGTGTCATTTTATTTATATTTATTTAATACGTAAATATTTTATAGAGCCATAGGGAATATTATTTTTTCGTGAAAAAAAAGGTATTGTTCTTTATACATATTACATATAAGTACGTGTCTGGTGAAAGGAAATAAATCAACCGTCAATAATAAATAAGTTATTATACACAGATGTCTAATATATGTATATTATATTAACATTGATTATAAATAGGAATGATATAATTAATCATTAAAATTTATTTTTTTAAATTAGAATAGATTATTCTAAAATAATACTATCAACATTAAACATGTATATGAACAAATATTTAAAACTGCAGAATTAATAAATTAATATTGTAAGAACATATTGAAGTGAAAATTAGAAAAATCATATTATATGTTACATTTACACACAATTTTAAGTTTAGGACTTAGTTTTGTTGAATATCTTTGAAGGGCTTTTGTCGATATTCATTTATATTTAAAATTCTGAGTGGAGCGAGGAAGTTATTTTAGAATAAATTATTATATAATAAAGCAGTTTTATTATATATATTTCATGTATTTAATATTATTGTATTTTTTGCAATCATTTGACTTCTTTTATTTATTTCGCTTTTTAAATCATCAACATTTTTTATCAAAACATAAACGTATATATTTGTATATAAAACACCAGATTTTCTGATTGCAACTTTAATCTAGCATAAAATATTTATTTCATTTACTCAAATGTATTATGCATAATTAATAATTTATCTTTATCATCTTATGATATCTCATTTTATTTTCATACTTACTTTAGGCATTGGTTAAATATGAATTGATCTAAATATGTATTTGCTAAATATCTAGCATAATATCAACGTATAAGTTTCATTATTGTCTTATTTTCTGATTCTTCTAATTCTGCACAAGTCATCTATATTATAGTTATTAATTCACTCCAATCGTTTTTTAACAGGTATGGAATATCATATATTAGACATTTTTCTTTCCATGATAGTGTATAAATTATCAGCAGATGTACAATAAAGTAACTAAAACAATTTCTGATTTTCTGTACCTTGGTCAATACTTATACATACAGGGTGAAAACTAATATTTAAAAGTTTAAAATACAACTATTTATATATAATGAGTACAATTTTAGTACCATTTAAAAAAAACTTAAACCTAAACATAAACTTGAACTTAAACATATTTAATAAAAATATATTGGTAATATCCACTATTACATAACCCATAAATCATAATCACGAATTTCAATTTTTCAAGCCGATTACACAAACCAAAAAGTCTTAAACCCTTGAAACCTTCTATTATATTTAACATTATATTGTATTTAAAACAATACTTTACATCTATTTTAGTTATTACGAAAACGGCTAATTTTAAACAAATAATTATTAAAAAAATAAAATTTATTTATGTTGAGACCAAGGATTTTTTTTGTTTAATAATTGCGTGGATATTAGAAACAAAAAATAGTATTTATAATGAAACATTTATTTCTAAGATTATTTCAGTGGTTTTGTTTACGTTTGTTTTTAAATTATATTTTACATGAAACATATTTTTACTATTTCCCGGATAGCTTTTTCTTTTATATTTCATACATTATAGAACAATTATTCTGAGTTATACTGAATTATATTATTTTCATTACTTTTGAGGCTAAGAAGTTGTGTATATAAGCTAAATTACGAATTACTTGGTATATGGTCACATTGATGATGTAGGACTGCTAATTCTCACAGTTATCACAGTTAGTAGTGATTATTGTTTTTGTAATGTCCAATTTTTCAGGAGTGAACAAACTTAATTCTTTAGGAAAAAATCTTGAACTATTTTATTACTAAATTTAATTTGTTCATACAATATGAGCTAAATATTATCTTCTCTCGCATATTCATCATTTTATTATGATATACATTTGGTATCAAATAACACAAATCTATTGGCCATCGTCAAATTACTGTATATTTTATATTTGCATTATTTTTGCGATTTGTGACGTGAAAATTCTATAAATTCGAATTTCTTAAAAAATATCAACTTTAATATAATATTATGTTCAAAATATATTTGAAAGAAATGAGAACATTCATGAGTTTTTAAAATATATGAACGTAATGGCACTGAACGTCATTTTTTCTAAACAGTGACCTATACGCAATAATAATAATATCTATATTGAAAATTTTAAAATAAATTAATAAATTTTAAGATTATTTTGATATTTTAATAAATGTCTTAGTAAATAATTTAATACGAATTATTGCATAATGACATTATTTAAAATTTGATTTAATTTTTCATACTTTTAAATTTAACACAATAAAAATAAGATTTCATTCCAGAATTCTGAACACATTTAAATAATTGACTAAAATTCCATAAACAACAACCATACTACTTACTACAATAATGTATAAGCCCACAATTATTATAAACCTAAAACCAACAAAATGAATAAAAATGACAAAATTGAAATTGGTAACCATGGTAACTAATTGTAAGAACAGATGTCAAATAATATTAAACTAATAATATCTGTCTAGTTACCAAATTAACCATGTCCCTCGTAACCATGGACAGGGAATATGGACAAAAAGACGAAAATAAAAGGTCTCTAATCTTATATTAATTAGAAATTTAGAACTACTTGATTGGTCCTTAAGTATTGAAGATTTAAAATAAGACGAAGTAACATTTTTTTTTCTTATATAATATATTAATATCTACATTTAATATGATTTTTAAAGTTTTAAATATACATTTATGTTACAAGTTTTTAATAAACAGGTTGTAATATTATTTAGTTGGTAAATATATTTAGTTATTCGATTGTTGTATAATGAACAACATAGTTTACACAAAGAATTCTATTTTGTGCATGTATATAATAATATTAATTAAGAATTGTCTGTTTCAGGGGATAACCACATACCTATTAGTTATAATAATGAAAATAAAAAATATATGTGCAAAATACACGCATATTGCTATGCAGGGTTAATATTTTCGTAGTGGAGAATTCTCCGAAAACTCGGTCAGAATATTGAGCAGGGACTGTCCGATTACAATATTCTTTAAACTTTAGGGATTCACCCATTATAATATATCCCACTGAAAAATATGCGCATACTAAATTTATCGGAAGCTCCTATTTTATTTTATATTCCATTTTGAGTTAGCGCACACTGAACAAAGTTCCAAGACCTCAATTTCCTAAAGTATAAAAAAAAACTTTGTTATTTATTGGAATTAACATGAAACGCATTACTTTTTTTTAAACTTTTTTTCTCGTAATTTTTATTTTTTAATTTTTATTCATTTACACCAGATATAAATTTAATTTATGCTGGACACTACGTCCGCACGCGATTAACATGCATGATAGTGAGACTACAGGTGTACAATACAAGCTAAATGGGCGATTTGATTTCAACACGCCAACTATAATGTATTAATTACATTCCAAAAGTTAACCCAACTTAATTTTAGTCTACTCTCAGAGTATTTAAAATAAATTTATCAGAGTTGTTTATTTAAAAATTTAAATTATTTAAAATTAAATTTTAAAATTTTAAAATAATAGGTATATTTTACTCAGAAACATTATTGGCACTGCAGTGTAATATAAAAATGTTAATACAATTTAAGTTATACACAATTTTAAAATATTTTCTTTTTAATAATTCAAATTATTATGAATAGATAATAAACAACTTTAATGGTATATTATATTTAAAGTACATTATTCGAGGTACATACATTTAGTATTTATAAATATATTAATAACTAATATACAATTATAATAATTTAATTATTATTATTTAAATATAGTAGATACGTAAATTATTTAATATTTATATAAGTTTATCATATTAAATAATATAATAAATCTTTATATATTTCATAAAACTTGAACTATTATTGTCATTTACATTTGATTAAGTACCTACTTATAATTAATTTAAATTTATTAAAACAATTTTAATACCATACATTAAAATTAAAATTATCACATACTCGAATTCGACACAATAAATTAGTTCTAGTTACAGAATATTTATATAAATATTTCTTTTAAAATTTTTGTGACATTTTTAATTCATTCATTCTTCTTGAATGAATTGTTTTGAGTTACAAATTCATCTTTTTTACTCAATTTTCATCAACCATATTAAATTCATAAATAATATTTTATTTTTTAATGTTTCTCTGTTCAGTTTTACATACGTTTTTAATCAATATTTTACTTTATTGACTTACTTTATTTTTCTATATTTTATGCAATAAACACTAGTTTTTATTACATTGTGTTTATTTACATTTTACTATAAAAGTGGTATTGTTTATTTTTGTAATATAATATGGAAGTAAAATAACATAATAAATATAAAATATAAATGTGTACCTATATGATAATAATCCATAATATAACTTGTGTTTAAAAGATTTCATGTATAACGCACTCTGTAAGTAACACTTATATAGTGAACTAATTTAATGAATACAAATTTAGAATTTGATCAAATATTCCTTTAACGTTCAATAATTTAGTCATAACTCATAACTAACAAGTGGTTGGCTAAATATGTTTTTATATCTATATATAATAGAAATATAGTGATATTTACCTTGGTGATTCATCATAATATAAAGGATGCTAAGTTCACGATCTCAAAACGCAAGTTATGATAACACAAAGACATATTTTACATTGCCCGGCTATATTTTTCACTGCCATCATTGTAGTTGTTCACCTTTCCGTGCCTTTTAAAATGAACAAAAGAGTTATTAATGAAAAGATATTGCACCCGTAATTCCTTGAAGGATCGTTTTTCCTTTGTTTATCATTATAGTAAAATAATAATAAAAGCCAAAGCCCATAGGAGTTTCGAAGCTACAACCTTTACACGGTATTCTTTTTTAATTATACAAGTTTAAAACTTTATAAAATATATAATCTCAAGTACATGTGTAAAGTCCCATAGTAAGATTGTATCACTTATATTGTTCAAGTACACAGAAAACAAATACAGAATAAATATAAACTTTTCCTAATCTCAAGTTTTATACATTTTAGCAAAAAGTAGTTGGTAAATAATTAAAAATATTAAATTCAAAATTACTAATTATAGAAATTTTTAAAATTATCTACCAACTCAGAAACCAAACGATACTGGATTTTCAAGGTCCATCTACTAGTCCATTTTAATATCTTTAAACATTACAATCAAATTATATAAAATATCCATTTAAATTTTTTTCGGTTTTTAAATTTCATTAAGCACGTATACACATTACACATAGAGGTAGTTAGTAATACAATAATTACAAATATTCGTATTTAAATTCCGAATACAATGGATAAGCTGATTTTGATGAATTGATTTCACGATGAAAAGTTTAATATCTTTGGTTTTGAAATGTTATAAAAAAATAATGTTCTTTAATTGTACATTAAATTAAGAACTGGACACGTACATAGTATGATAACTTGAATGATATATTCGAACATTTTCGGAAAAATATAATTCTTTATCAATACTTTTATATTATATTAATTACAAACCAATTAATGATATAGATATTATTAAATGTTAAGTCATTATGTTATTAATAAAGTTGTAAATATTATGTATTTTACGATGTTTATTCAGTGCGATTTACTAGTATAAAATGTACTTGGAATTTTATCAACCTATTAAAATATTTCTTATTTTTATTTAGAAGGCATATTCGATAAATTAGATTTTTTGTATTAAATGCGTTATTATAACTACTCCAAACTGTAATAAAAACTATGCAATAATGACTTTTGTGGTGGAGGGGAGCAATCCCAATAGTCGTTTAAAACGTCGTTGACAACAGTTTTCTGGAGAAACATCGTTAGGGAACTTGGAAGAAAAATGCCGAAACCAATTCTTCAGAGAAAAAACTAAAACGATAATTATAACGTAAAGCTCGATTACGTCTTTTCGAAAAATATATATTTATTTCTTTTTGTTCGTTATTTCTTTTTTTCGACTTGCTCATCAAAACAAACGTTTCCTGATGCTGGGAAGAACGAGAGGAGTAGTTTTTAAATTAAAACTAACTGGTCACAGACCCTTGATAAAAAAAAAAAAAAAATATAATAAAAATTAACGAAATAAAGAAAGTTGTTGCCATTACGCATAATATTATAAGAGTACTTACTTAGATTTTAATTAATGTTGCATAAAATAATAAATACGAATTTTATGGAAATTAATAAAGTATTGTTTAGAATTTCAAAAGATCAAAATGCCGTGTGGATGGTAGTAATATGCGTAATAGTCATCTCTGATTACGTGGATGACATACTTTGAAATATAAAGCTACTCTTCTATAATGATGTAACTGAGACGAAAAACATGGGATAAAAAATTAGAAATTTTAAAGAGAATATAATCTTCCTAAGTCTAATGTGTAATGTTTCAGACGTTTTAATTAGTAGGTACCCATAATCGAATATAGTTAAAAACTATAATTTATAATGCATTGTAAAATATTCGTCATATTGTTTCAATCACAATAAATAATAATTGTATAACTATTATTGTTACATATTAATTAATGACATAAAAATATACAATCGTTAAATTAAACCGCATGTTTGTATTCAACTAAATATATTGGTAGTACAAAACAAGCTCATATAATCTGGATTGCCGGTTTTCGATTTAAAAAATTCATTTAGATTTGTTGTTATTATTTCTTTTATTTTATTTTCTTTATTTTTAATCAAAATATTCAAAAAAAAATATTGTATAATGTATTCAGTATTCTACAGTTATGATTATGTTTTTATTGGATGGTACACTTTATGTTTACATTTATATACTTTAAATATTTATTTTGATTTTACAAATTGAGTTGTTTATTTTTTTAATATCTGTATACAATAAATCTATTAGAGGAATTTTTCCAACATTTTCGGGTAGAAAATTATATTTATTTTATTTTATTAACTATGAATTGTATACTTGTAAGGTACAAAATAATAATTAACATAACACGGACTAGGAATGAAAGAATACCGAAATTTATGAGTCACATTTTAATTGAAACAAATCATTATGAATTGTTAAATTTAATATGCAAATAATAAGAATGAAATATAAGGACGAATCCAATTAATTTAAAATAAGCCATGAAAATAAATTCCCAGTAAATCAGTTAGACAACGAAGTAATATAAATATAAAAGTTACATGTAAATAAAATACATGTGAGCATTATGTAATTTAAATTGACTGATAGAGTCAAGAATTTTAATTCATTAAAACATGAAAAATGACTTGAATTTAATATTCTATACTTTTTTTGATAAATGTCCTATGAATTACAAATTAATTATTTACATCCTCTTATTTCCTTAACTCTAACATGCTTAGGTTTGCGCCATCACATATTAAGGGAATTGATAGCTACGACAACACAGCTACCAAATTATTGGATATGCTTAGTAATCATGGGCGCTTGCACTAAAGACTAGATGCCACCAGTAAGAAAAATCCTATTGATAACCTCATTTGTTACCCGTAAATCGGACTGGGACCTCTTGCGTCAAAATACGCATTTTGATCACTCGACCACAGTTAATCTTCAATATTAATTAATTATGTAGTAAATTCTAAAATTAATTTCAAATATAAAATAAACATATAATATACAGTTTAGAGACTATACCTATATTATAATGAAAACATTTTGTACTCGTATGCCTAGAGTCTAGCCTATTAACTGTTTGACTTTAAAGCCACACCTGGATGCTTTATAAAAATGTAAATTACTTCACTTCAATTAAAATATCATAGTTTTGAAATGTTAGTTAACTCTTAACCTAATTGGGTATTATATACTATTTAGATTAACTTAAAGATATAAACAATTTTTAATTTAATTTGATGTAGGTTAACTTTGAGAGTTTTACACTAAGCAAAAATAAAGTGTTTAACTGGCCTAGTCTTCATAAAATCTAGAATATTATTAAAATGTATGATTTATAATTATATAGTACTATAGAAATTAAGTCGAGTTTTAAGGACTGAGTACTGTGATAAATAATTATTTATTGTTATTATTTAACGTAATAATAGTTATAGTATTTATTAACTATTTTAAATAGTATAAACGTATACCTGTATATACATAATTAACAAAATATGACAAATATAATATCATTCCGTCCTGTGCAGCCAAGCTGAAAACACGTTTACCGCTACACCTCAATACGAACTTCGTTTTTTCACCAAACCTCTGGCCTTATATAAGTATAGTGTGCCACCGTAGTAATACCTACCCGGGCAAACTCGCGTAGCTTTCATCGCACTCCCTCAAAAACACTAGCACCGAATCTGTAGTTGGCCCTTAATAGGGTCACACCACGAATACCCCGCGCCTTCGGTAAACGTGCAATCCCACACTTCACCAAAACCATCTCTCATAGACCGCCTACGGATCTCTTCTAAGATGCCAAAAGGCATCGTCTATGAGGGAAGACAAGGGAAAGCCAGCTGTAAATCAGAAATCCTCGCCAATCTCGCCCATAAAAGCCAAATAAAATATTTCCACTACCTCTCTATATTCTCTATATTTCTCTCTCTATATTCCTCACACTCGAACTTGGACGAATTCGATTTCTCAGAAAATGCCAACACATCAAACGTATCTATGGACATCAAAGAAAACGTAAACCATAATCCTCAAAAAATTCTTTCACCTCCAATCAACATACCCTAATATATCATCTAATGGAAAACAGCTGCCAACTATCTACAAACACCAATATCCATATCCATGTTGAAATATGATATCAGATCTTGCCAGTCAACAAAAGCCCCGAGACTATAATTCAAACAGCCAACCTTGAAGCCTTTCTAAATACTCCTTAAAGTGTCAACATTACAGGAAATCTCAAATCCAAGCATCGCTCTTAGAAGAGCCGGATGAATAATACTGCAAATATTATTTCCTATCAAACTACTTAAACACCAGAACTGGCACTGAAGTAGGCACCCCCTTCTTACCCATCCATTATCCAAAAATTTACACTATCTCCCAGATGTACCTACTTGATATCGCCTTAATGAAATGGGATATTTCGATTACCAACTAGAGAAACTTACATATGAACTCTCGTCCAACTTTAATAACGATCTTACTGGAGCATCTCCACCATTCTGCTCGAACCACTCCTTTCAAGTTGGCCATCCTGATAAACTGAAAATAATTCGAAATCGACATGCTAAATTCCCGTTTTCCTACTATAAACGTCTATTCACCAATACACATTGTCTTAGCAATCACCAAATCCACAGACCTTCTCCTATCACTTCTTTCATAGATAATAATCGTTTGAAGAAAACTTTTTGCTTATATTATAAAACAGCAATTCTCCACATCGAATATCTTCCACTCCAAAGATGACTTTTTAATTTCCGTGGTTAATAACTACGACATAAATAACCATGAAAAACTATTCTTTTTCATTCCTGGAGAAATTTTGAATAACATTAGAAGACTCTCAAACAGAAGGTCATCGGGCCCTGATGCGATCTCAAACTGCACCCTCAAACATAGTTGCAAAAAATGTATTCACCATAATTGTTAAATTTTCAATGGCTGCATACGTAAAGAATACTTTCTATCCAAATTTAAATTAGGCTCGGTAATAATGTTACTAAAATCCTGCAAAGACCACAAACACCTCATCATACATAGCCCCATCTCATTGTTAAACACTTTATCAAAAACCATCGAGCGTTTAATTATAAACCGAGACAACATATGTCTGATCCCCAAAATCCATCCAGAAAAGTTTGATTTTGGTTACCAGTATAGTATAACACTACAGTTGATCAATGTTTTCGACATAATTTTCGTTAAACAAAACCAAAAATGTAAAACCGATTAAAACCGATGCCGCACTCCTTGATGTAGAGAAGGCTTTTGACAAAGTTTGGCACGGCGGTCTTACGTTTAAACTCATCTCATCAGAAATCCCTTGCCAATACTAGTCAAATTATATGAATCATTCCTCTCAAGTAGGAAAATTTAATTTAAATCAAGGTAGAAACCACCTTCTCGATAGGCAGGACCAACAGGGCAGGAATTCTTCAAGGCTCTCTCCACACTTCTTCGCACTCTACATTAACGACATGCCCTTCTATCAAAAATCAAAAATAACTCTCTTCATCAATGACACTTTACTATATTCCATGAACAGAAGGAGCCGAATGGCAGGAAAGAACCTTCAATACCAAATTGATCTAATTCAACCTTTGCTGGATTTATAGAAAATCAACATAAATCCTTCCAAAACTTTATTCATTGTTTTCTCCAACAAGAGAACTATCCGCACCCTCAAGTTAAAAATCAATACAGTCAGATAAGTATACTAATCCAGTGGTCTACCTTAATTAACTGCCTTTGAAAAACACTAAAAAATCTTAATTCGCAAAGCAGTCGGATCATACAACATCACATTATATATTATATAATTTATTATAAATTTAAAGAATCATATATATTTTCTCTATGAAACTATACAAATACAAGGCTTATATTTATCCCATGCTGACATACAACAGCCCACCGTGGTATCAAACATTTTCCCAGCTCAATGGGGAAAAATGTAATCAATGCAAAACAAAATTCTCAGAACCATTACATATCTCCCATATTACATCTCAAACGACACCATAAAATCCTCTCTAAAATATAAGCCTTTAAAGGATTTATTACTTCATATATCTCAACAATCAAATCAAAAATTTATCTTACACAATTCGAATATATACTCCTATTTAATATATTCAAAAGTCCGTCGAATTTTTTTTCAATATTAATTAACTTTTAAAACTTAAGTATAAACCAAATTAATACAATTCAGGTAATCACCACATACTCTCTGGTCTAAAAACCCATGGATCGGTACAGAGTAATTTCGATAAAGCAAAGCAAGCAAGGAATTAAACATAATATTACATTACTAAATAGAATATAAGGACATATTGCGAATTATTATTATTATTTTTAAGCATTGATACTTAAAAATTTGGCACAATAAATTGATTTGGTTAATTTATATAAAAGATTTATATATTCTTTTAGTATTATAGAAATTAAAAACGATTGTAAAATTTTTTCAGTTTTTTATTTAAAAACATAACATATTATTAAACCTAATTTATTAATTATTATCAGTATCACGTTTTAATGTAGGTGTTCGCGCGTAGTGCACGGACCGACCGAAGGACCAGTGACCCAAGCCACAAAATAGAAGATATAAAATAAATAAATTGTTCCTGCAAATATATTGGGTAGGCAACTTAACTGTCCGCCTTAAACTTTCGTTGGATAGGCAACTTAACGTACTATTAAAAGGCGACGGCTACGACACGGACTAAGATACTATGGACTGGTATCGCTTAGATGGAGGGTGTAGAGGGGAACGGGTCGCAAAAGTTTCATAAATGGAAATCTGGCATAGCTAACGCTCTATAACGGTTTAATTTAGAGTTA